>CM076063.1:6110000-6235000 GCA_038088235.1 Zacco platypus
ATTTAACGTCACACATGCACAGAACAAGTTAATTTCCTGTCTCATAAAGCACATAATATCCAGTATTCAGTGAAGGTGTTTTGCTGCCGTCATATCTGTAATTTATCATGGCCACATTCCTTTCTCTCTCTCTTTTTTTTTTTTCCCTTCCCCATCATCTCACTCCCACACATCGAAGCACTCCCACACATCCCATGTTCCTCAGCAAATGTCTCCTACAGACATTTATTCATGCCAAACCGTCAATCATTTCCATAATAAACAAGACATCACAATATGGACCATGGAGGTTAATATAATAACGGTCTGTCTGTCAAACGCACTGATGGAGTGTTTGTTTGACCAGCAGGGGTCAGTGTGGTTTCATACACACATGCACACTCTCTCTCACACACACACACACACACGTGTACAGTACTCTGAGGCAGTCGAAGCCAAACGTGGCCCTCTTAACAGATGCCCTGTGTGAAATAATTCATACCGAAGCCTCATCCAGCACAATGGCCTCCGCGTCTCTGCTGAATCTCTGAGTTCAGCGTTGAAGGCACACAGAGCTCGTTCTCTCCCTCCACAGTGCATCGTGTTTAATTCATTCGTGTAACTTCGGTGGCTCTTTCAGTTTTACACAAAGAGGGAAACAAAGATGAAACAATATCACAGCACGAGACACAATTTAAAAGTCTGTTACGCTTGTTTGCACTGCACAACCGCTGTTTTGTGAGGGTGGGATGTTTTTTGGGCGAAAAAATTGAACACGTTTCAAAAGCAGAGCTGTGAAAAAAATAATAAATGTGGAATATGTTGTGGCAAGGCTGGATGAAAGTCAAATGACTTGCGTTGGCTGTTTAAAATCTTGCTTAAACCAGCCTGGTTTGATGGTGTTGACTGGATGAAGCTGGTCTTTAACTGGTCTCCCATTTGAAATGGCCCAAAACTCCCTCTGAAACCAGCCAACAGATCAATCTGACCTAGGTGGGAGACCATCATAGACCAGTACTAGAACTAGCATAAGCTGGTTCAAGAATTTTTTTTGTTTCCCGTATGTTATTAACTATTTAATCTATTGTGGTTTCATTGTCGGCTATTACAGTCTGCACAAAATTAGATTCCTTAATGCTTGTTCCTGGTCTTATTGTGCACAATTCACCTAAATAAAACTTAAACATCTTTCCTTTTCAGATGGACATCATCTGAGCCCTCTTTCTGTATTTTTTTTAACCTTTCATCTCCAATTCTGGCTCCATGTAATGTCCGTTTTTTGCTTTCAAAACTCATTCCAGATGGATAAAATAAGGTCAGAAACCCAAATTGGGCTCAGATGCTGGACAAAAAGATAACAATACTTGAACAGAGAATTTCAACCTGACCGTTGTTTATGAATAAATATTTTGGAGCTGTACTCTCAGGGCGCGGACATTACTCTAAAATCAGGTCAGTCCTACACTTTTTATTTTCATTGAATATTCAGATTCATTTGAATTTGAGTATTAATTTGAGTCTTATTTCAGAAGTAAATTGTTTGAAAACATGTTTCATGTTGATTTGAGATGATATTGCACAAAAACCTTGCCATGAAATGAAAATTCAACATCTATTTTATAATTGCATCTCATTGAGCTTATTGTGAATGACTCATTTATGAATGGGCTTTAATTAAAAAAAAAATAAAATGTCAAACCAATCTTCTGATGAAACCACCATCTTCTCGGTTGACCTATGCCGGATTTCTCCATTCTTTTAGTCCACTTAAAACCCATTCACATCTCTTCCATCCAATCAGCATCCATTTTTCATAATTTGTTGCACTTGGATGTACAATAAAAATCCATCATTTTATTGTAACTTTTAATGTAGGAGTTGTTTATACAACACTGTTTTCAACTAAAAGAATTTTTTGTGTGTTTTAGAAGTTCATTTACATGACAATGGCGTTTTGGGGGCCTGAAAAAACAAACTTGAAAATGAGTTTCAAAGTGCACGTTTTTGAAAACGTTACCATTATGATTGTCTCTGAATCTGTGAAAACGGTGGCGGCATTCACATGCGTATTGTGTGTTCAGTCTATAGGCATGGCGCAAATTTAAAAGAATGTGTATGTGCGCAGGGACGTAGTTGGGGATCATTTTGATGTCATCTGTACAAAAAAACTTTTCAGTTTTTTTGTACATTGTTGTCATGTAAACGTACCATTGGATTGATGCAGTTTGATAGATCGATAAAATCACTCCTGGAGGTTTTCGATTCTTGAAATGGGTCCAGAGGTGTCAAAATTCTCACCTGACTGAAGAGGAAACACAGTCTTTAGTGATGTGTTGTCATCCTGCCATGAAATCCAGCTATCTCTCTCTCGCTCTCTCTCACTTCTCTCGCTCCCTCCCTCTTGGCAAGTGTTGGTGGTTAGTGAAGCCTGTACTTCTGCAGACTGAGTGCCAGAATGACAGAGAAAAGTGCCAGCAATCTGGTCTTTCTCAGCCACAACACTGAGAGAGCCATACACTGAGCAACACCGCCATCAAACACCTCCACAGTTTCATCTTAACCACCGAATTATCACGCGTGTTTAAATTAGAATTATTCTGAATCCTTCATTTGCGAATGCCCTTGACAGAAAATATTTTATACTTTGATGGATGTAATTTCCAAGATGGCGGTCAACTGATGTGCCCATCATAGAGGTGAATGAAAAAATTGGTTTTGTTTTGTTATTTTCATATTTTTTACCCTAAATAGTTGATCATGGCACATGGACAAAAAGAAGGAAATGTGGCACAAGGTTTAGTTAGTGACTAAATAATTCACCACAGGTTCCATGGTATTGTTTAAAGTGAACAAACTACACATCAATTTGTGTACTTCTACTGTGCACTAAAGTATGTACTTTTGAGTGAGTAGTAGTGCATATCACCGAGGAATAATATTGTCTGGGTACTTTTTGGGTTCATATGTATGCATTAGCATCTAGCTAAATTCGTTATCACTCTTTTACTTTTTGTGGCAGCTTTAGTTTTACATCACGCACCATGTCCTAATTAATTAACCGAGAATGCTGACAAATCCAGCACAAATTAACAAAATTAGTTAATATTATTAACACTTTGCATGACTGATGAGAAAGTGTGAATGCTAATTGCTATCGCTAACAACACTGTACTGTGGATTAGGTGTTTGGCTAATATTGCAACATTTCACACTACAAATGAGGTCGTGTGAGGATGTTAATAACACCTTCTATTAATGATGAGGAGTTTGGGCTAATATTGCACCTTGAAAATCCACTGGAAATAGTACACTAGCTCATCATCGACAATGTACTATGATTTGATATGCACTAATCATGTATAGTATAGGGTGGATTGTGCAAATTGCAGCCATGGTTTTACCAAAGCTAGCACCTTTGGAAATGTCAGGTGTTGTGGGCAATTTCAAGGGTGACATCCAGTCATTTAAATAGGAATCTATTCATGTTTCATGTGAGAGTGAAAAAGTTTCCCACACAGATTTCGCTTTGGAAAATGATCAATCCCTTCCGTACCAATCACGTCATCAATCAATGATCAACCCTTCCGTACCAATTGAGTAAACCTTGCTTACTAAGCGTACGTTTACATGACAACAATGTACTAAAAAAGTAAAAGTTTTTCCGTCGTGTTTTTCGCATACAGACGAAAATGTTGACAAAACGATCAGCGTTCACACAAATCTGTGAAAACAACAAAAAATGCTGTTATTCAAGCCAGGCCAGTAGTTGGCGAACACTAAAACCTATAAAAGACTGAATACGCATGCGCATGACATTACCGTTTCCACAAAATTGCGTTCTTGTAGTTTACACAGAGATTGTAACGGTGTCGTTTTCAAAAACTTGCGCTTTGAAGCCCGTCTTCAATAGCTTGTTTTCAGGCCTCCAAAATGTTGTTGTCTTGTAAATGAACAGCCGATACACACAATTTTTGGTTGAAAATGGTGTTGTGTAAACAGCCCCTATAATCGGCCTTGAATTGTTTGCTGTGGAATTGAGACTAATGACCAGGTGCAAAGTCATTGAAATCCAATAGCATTCTCTCCAGCACGGCGTCTCCCACAATGCCTTATGAAATAAACAACAAAATAAGTTGTTATATGCAACCCTGATCTATCCTTGTAAAATATGGATTTGCTCGCTTACTACTTGATGGATCTGATTCTCTCAGTGCTGTATAGATGGGGTTAGTCTGATCTGATAGGAGTTGGATGTCTGAAGGACTCGAGGTTGTGACCATGTCATTCTCCTGTCTGCTCGGATTGGTTAACCAGATGCTTGTTCTGGCATCGTCTAGACAGCCAGTAAGGGAAAAGGGTGAAGAGGAAGTGCACATCAAACCAGAGGAAATCAATGCGGTTCCTTTTTGCCAGGAGTCTTGAGAATGAGCATGATTAGTTTAATTGGCTAACGATCCAAAAGCCCAGGCTAGAGTCTAATCCTCCGTGAGCGGCCTGAGCTTCGGCTGGATCTGGCCTCCAGATCCGGAAGCAGAGTAAACGAAAGAGACTTCCAAATCAAAGTCTCTCAGACAGGCTAATGCTGTTAGCATCAATAGCATCTGCTGAGAGACTTTAATTCTGTGGGGGTTTACTGTAAACTTGCGAAGAGTTGAGTTAATGCTCAAGACCCCATTTAAACTTAGTTTTATGCAAGGCTGAAATTATGCTTTTTTTTTTTTCTTTGTAAACTATACATTTAAGATAACATTTGTAAAGTCTTGCATGACAAATGGAAAACGTAAGGGATAATGGACAGCCATCCCTAAAGGGGTTTATTTTGCATTAATGACTGGCTGGCTGTTCATTATCCTGCTCATTACACAGCTACTTGCCAAAGAAATAAATTAATGGACATGAAATATTGATTTTGAGTTGAAGTTATTTTATTACCTTTGAAAATTAGCTTGAAGCTATTGCTAAGAAAAATAGTCCTGAAAACAATCAACCTCAAACAAGACAAACACATAATTAATTTGTATTGTTGTTCTGCACTGCATGGACTAGCATGTTAGGCACAATTTTGCAGACAAAAAAGGACCATTGACTGTTGTCCGTAGCTTAGTGCTACTGAAAGTCACTTTCAAATAAACAGCTTTCCTGATGCGAAATCTGCATGTGAAAATCATCACCCTCACACAAAGAGAGTTTTCATTCTTGTGCAATTTTAAAATTAATATATTTAGTTTAAATTAAATTGCAATTTAACTCCAACCCTGATCAATCACTCTTGAGCGAGCTAATCAAGATCTTCAGGATCCCAAGAAAATCACAGGTAGGTGAGTTTGATCAGGGTTTGAGATGAAATCTCCAAGGCAGTGGCCTTCCAGGACTGGATTATTTGGAACCCTGTCATAGAGAATTAAGAAATGCTGAGTTTAACATCATTATGCAAATATGCAAATATATTTGACTACGCAATGCTCCGATTGACCAATCAGAATGAAGTATTCCAGAGAGCCGTGGAACAATCCCAGTGGACGAAATGCAGTTGCCTCAATGGGAATCTGTGTTATCTGAATAATTTCCAATATGGATTTCGCATTGAATTCAAGTTTGTTAAACGTTGACCGGTATAAACCTGCTTAATTTGACAGTGACCTAAGTGCTTCACGCATCGCTACACAATTGATAATGGACAATGGATCTACACAATATTGCTAATGTGCCTTAAAGTGACCATGAAATCAAAATTGATGATTCTTTTTTTTTTTAGTAATTTATCTGTGCATATTATTACATTTTTGAAATTCTAATGCCCTCATAATCTTTATTAAAAGCAACTTTCCCTCCCTCTTGCGGCGACATCTCTTCTCTTGATGACTTGAGAGGGACAACCTGTCACTCACATGAGATCGGCCAATAGCAAACCACGACCATCCAATCAATTCCCGATGGACAATCAAGTCCCGCCCTATTTTGTTTGATCTTTGTGAAGTCGTTTCACTTGGATGTACTGTATACTGTCATAATAGGAAAGAAAAAAAAAACTTTTGGTCATAATTGGGAAGACTGTTTTTATAAATGTTTTGGAGGATTATGTTCAAATGCTCCGTGCAAAATGATGAAATTGATGCCATATGTATGTCTGCATCCGATCTTAACATCTGTAGGTTATCTGAAAGGGCGTCCAAATAAACTTTTAGTTGGGATGAATCTTTTAGTGGCTGTGTGCCACTGACGCTTCCTCACTGTCGCTTAAAATGCACCAAATTTTCATGTCGCTGAAGTTCTTTCCCATGGCTAGCTTTTCTAACACATTTGCCTTGACCTCAAAAATAAATTAAGACTATTAGGACATGTTGCAATATAAATATACTTTACATTGAGTTCTCTCCTGAGGCTTGGAAAAAAAAAACCCATCAGGCGAGTGATGTTTGAAAATACAGAGAAAAAAAATACCAAGTAACTTATGCTGAGACTCCAGACTGGCAGATAAGGCTGTTTGGCCAAGCGTGCCTTAGCTGGGGAGGGATTTTGGGCGTCTTGTCAGGAAGTCTTAGGGAAGCATTTCCTCTTTTCATATTTCATCTGAATGCAGCATAGACTGTATGCGCCGGGTAGGGAACATATAAAGAGGCTTGCTCGGAGCTACAGCCTTTATGCGACCAAAGCTTTCAAAGGAAGAAGGTTGCTTACTGCACTAGGGTTTAATGGTACCCTGCTCTCCCTCTTTCCCGCACTCCCTCTCTGTCTCGCTCACTCTACTTTTCTTTCTTCTTTCTTTGTACTTAATCATGCCTTTACTTTTTATCTCTTAGCAAACCAAACCATACAATCACACACAGTATGGGCCCTCGCGCACACACATGCGGGGCGCGCACTAATGTTTGGCTTTGATGTACCTATCTTCGTGTTTGACTGAGAGAGCACGAGTTGAAGGGAATGTAGATGCTGGTGGCTGGAAGGTTTCGGCACATTATCAAGTCTTCTCAGGAAGCATCCTGGGCGAGGGGAGATGGAGATTGAGAGAAAGACTTCAGCCGGCTGCCGCCACAACGTCCCAGATGAGTTCCCTCTCCACCTGATTAAATATTCAATGTTCCCGCTTTTTCTGTCCAATGCATTTCAGTGACTTTTTTCCAGTTGCTCATAATTGACAGATAATGATTTTTAACAATTTCAAGCTGAGCACATGTAGTAAAATTTCTCATAATTTGATTAAAATTAATAATAATATAGTAACTTTTCAGACAGTCATAATTTTTGGATAAGGATTTTTTCCCCCAACAATTTTTAGTTAAACACGTGTAAAATAAATAAATAAAAACCTATATAAAAATAAAAGTAGTTTTTATTAATTTTGATGATATTTCTAATCAATAAGATAAAGATTTTAACAATTTCATAACTGAGCACATGGAGAAAAATTCATTATATGAAAATAATTTTTTCCAGAGGATCATATGGGAGAAATTTTTTTAAAAATCTATTTCTAACTGGGCACATAAAAAAAAATCCTTTATAAAAATTATAGAAATTTAAATGACCTTTTTTGTTACATTTATTTTAATAATTTCTATTACTTTTTCCAGTCAACAATAATTATTGGATAAAGATTTTAACAATTTCATTGCTGAGCTCATGCAGAAAATTTCAATTATTTTTTAAATTTTATTAATTGCCATTTAATGATTTGATTTTTAACAATTCTAGCCGAACACATGTTGAAACATTTCTTATATGAAAATGATTTTACTCATTTTCATGACTTTTCCAGTTAATCATAAGGATTTTTTAAATGGTTGAGTGCATGTAGAAACATTTCTTACACAATTTCACACAATTAAATACAATTAGCTAATACAATATGTTATAGCTGAGCATACGACAAAATGCTCATTTTAGAAATTCCTTTATTTGTTTATTTGCATGTCTTTTCCACGCCTGGACTACTGTTCTCTAACTATCAATGATCCAGTTTAACCAAACATTACATGCACTAAACTAGCTCTGCGTCATATTTAATGAATCCTTTTTATTTTTTACATCACAAACATGATTTTTTTTTAATGACGGGACATAATAAGATGTCCTCTTTCCCTCCTGGGGAGAGCTGGCCCATCACATGGTCTCCTTCAAAACCTCTCCCAATCCCGGAGGAGGTACCCAGTATGTGGCCCAATCCACCCAAACATTCCACCCAATTATGCCTATTATTGCTAGCGCTTAATTCACAAAAATATTTTCGGAATGTTTGCATTGGTAACTCATTTTCATAATTACATGAATGTGGTGCTAAAACAAAGACGACAGCACGTGTGCCAATAAACATTATCTGCGAGCACAATTCATTCTTAGTGTTTTTCCCTTCTATCCGCATTGCTCTTTTTATATCCGTCCTGGCAAAGACAACCAAATCTCTGATGACTGACTTCATGCCGACTTTTTTTTTTTTTTTTTGAGCCAAGAAACTAAAACGTATGCACTCGATGCTCAAGATGCTATTCATCCGAGTGGAAAAGGAAAACAAATGCTCATGCCAGCTGCTGTTATCAGTGAAACCGCATTAGAAATGGCTGAAGTTAGTATGCAACAATGTACATACGTCATAGAGCATACTTCACTGCGTCCTTGGCTTTTGCAGGGGGTCGTGATCTCATTCCTATGGTTTCATAAGCAAATCCTTTCCCACAAATGGTAGCGACGTGCCTGATTTATTTGTCGAGTTTTGTAGGACGCAGGAAAAGCTCAGGTGAAGGATGAGAGCAGGGATCTTTAACCAACGCGGCAGACAGCACAATAACTCAGTATGATTGATTTATGCGTGTGCTGTTTAGAGTTCTGTTTAAAATCTGCACTATTACACTTACCTTTGGCTCTCCCAAAGGAGCAAACCATGCATTTTCATGTTTACAGAGCGAAAGTTAGATCATCTCAGGCTGTATCACACTGGCTTTAATGGGATCTGTTGGGTAGCTATTCTGGAACAAGTGGGCAGGAAAAAGTGGAACTATTAGGATTTTATAAACGAGGTTCTCTGGGCTACTTTTAATAGTGGAATATCCAATACTTGCCCTGGTTCCAGTATGATATATTCATGTTATTTTTGTTACAATTATGCTAAAAAAAACTGTTTGCAAATACAAAAATTACAAGCTTCTCTCAAAAACAAGATTTAAAGATTCACTATGTAGTTTTTGCCTCTAGATGTCGCTACAAAGGCATAGTTAGATGACGCTTTGATTTTTCGTGGAATCATAGTAGAATCCAAAGAAACTCTGACAGTAATCATGCTCATGGATGAGCTTGTGTATTAAAGATTTATTAGCATTACTGTAATATGAAGCAGGGTGTGGCTGAAAGCTGTGGGAGCGGAACGAGGCCGCTGGAGCGATTGCAAATGCGACACATATTATGCCGCAGTCGAACGCTTCCGCTTCTTCCGGTCATGAGTATGTTGGGTAAAGCAGCGCTGTTTATCATATTAGATACATTTGTGTGTTGAAAGTTGTTATAATGCTACTCTGTGCGTTCGCTCGGCGGCTACTATGAGACACTTGTTGCACTGTAGTAAGCTAGATCAATATTAGGCACGGTAAAACATAGTAATCACGGTAAATCAAGAAAACAAAAAGTCTTACTGTGTTGAGCTATATAACATGATTAGTTTTCTGTCGATGAATGTATCCAAACAGTTGCTTACCTTTTTAATAAAATGATTTCTACAAGATAAAACTGAGGGTAACGCGGGTATGATGTCACTGATATGCGACGCACGGTCCGTATCCTGGTTAAAATTGTTTATTTCTCTGTATTTAAACATTCTTGGAAACGTAGGATAATGCAAGTACACAAGTCAAGAAAATATATAACACTTTTCTTGTGGTTTTTAGATATTTTAATCCAAAAATCTTGAATTTATCTTAATTGTGCCTTTAATGTCTTATATAAAGATGCCCGTCAAGTAAATTGATCTTGTTTTAATATGTTTGCAGGACAAGTAGAAAAATGCTGCATAAAAGAGTTTGTGGTGCAGCGCTTTCACTGCATGGAGAAGGCAGAGGACCTTATAAGGTCCAGCAGGTTTTGTTTTCCAAGAATGTTCAGTGTAGGAGCACCCCAGTATCCCAGAATGCTCTGCTGTCGTCATATCCTTCTGTTAAGGCTGTCAAGCGACAATATGAACGATAAGGGGCTCATCTAATGACTCTGTCTATCATTAAGCGGTGTTTGGTTGGGTTTTTATGAGCTTATTTTTGTGAATTGATGGCCTGGATATGAAATTCTCCATGTTTTTATATGAAATGACATGTATGCTTGAGGCTTTATATATATATATATATATATATATATATATATATATATATATTCAGTAAGTAATCAGCTTGTATACCATTCCGATCAGAGCTCCTGTCTTTTTTTTTTTCTTGTTTTTTTTTTTGCCTGGCATATTTTAGATTGAGGTCAGGTGTGCAGCTAAATATTGCATCATGACATTTATTATTGCGTGCATTATCATGTCTTGCTGTTATTTCAAGTTTCGCCATGTTGACACAAATTCCAGCTCACTCGCCGAGTGGCAAACGCTAAAAATTATGTAAATCGAGCACATGCACGATTAGTCAGAGGAAGATTAATTCAAACTAAATCTGGCAACCTTGAGACAAAGAACGGTGCTCTACATGGCTGTTCGCTTTGTGCGTTAAATTTTTTTTCCCCCATGTACATCCTTCACACAATTCATCAAGGCGAAAGGAGACCTTGCGTGTGTGTGTGTTTTACTGGGGGAGTGATGTTCCTTATTGCCCTCTGAGAGCTAATCACCATGGTGTTCCAGAGATAAATCCAAGCTTTAGATAAAAGCAAGACTCATTGTGCATAACAAACCATGAGCGGACCTCCTCCCGCTTGCTCTCCACTTACTCACTGCTGACAGCACACACCCACCAGGAGAGCTTTGCTTGTGGAAACAGTCCTGATCTGAAATCAGTTCTGCTGCATGTCCTGCATTGGTTGTAGGTTGGATTGAAGATGGTGAAACTGGTCCTAGGTCAGTAATGGCATGGCTAACTCACTCTTTAGTCAAGTCAAATTTATTTGTTTAGTGCTTTTCATAATACACATTGTTTCAAAGCAGCTTTACTGAAAACGATACAAGTAGTTAAACAGTTGAGATTTACTTTACAGCATACATCTCTATACACAAGAATGCTGGTAATACACAGCCGGCTTGCATATCTCTATACACAGGCCAGCTGGTAAAGCAGTGTGTGTGTAAACCTCACTCCCCTGGCCTTAAGAAGCGCACTAGCGCATTTGGTCTCCATGCCGGAAGCGCTGGTTCGAGTCCCGCTCGGAGGGGTGCAAGTTGAACCAGAGTGGTTACATTTGGTGCCGTGACCCGGATGGAAATGAGGTTTAAGGGGGTGAGAGTAACAGAGGCCAGCTAGTAAGAGCTGTGCGAGGAAACCTCATTCACCTGGCCTCAAGAGACTCACTAGCAACTGATGCTAGGAGGCTGTGGTCTTTAGCGTTCTTGTTAGCATGCCCATGTCTGAGATGCCGGTTTGAAACCTGTTCGGAGCGGATAGAGTAGGTCCGTTTACATATGCTGATAAATTTGTAAATTCTTCTATATCTATAAAGAGAAGTGCGATAATATAGTTCACATTTCGCAACATAAACAATTAAGCTGTTGAGATTTGAGATATGGTATGTATCACTTAATGTTGGTATACTGTATGTATGTGGATACTGTATATATCCAACTTTATATAAAGAGATGTGCGATAAGTGATATAGTTACATTTTGCAATGATATAAAATGCACAAAATGCATCTTTCATTTCCCGGGCCACGAAGGATAGAACGAGTGGATCCTTCGCAGACAAGCCTATCCCAAGATTCATTGCTCAAGCATGCTTGCTTGACGCGTGAGAACCATTGAGGTTCATTCTCACGTGTTACGCAGCATGTTTGAGCTTCCGCAAGAACCAAGGTTTGTTCTCGCGCGTAAAACAAGTACAGTTGAGCTTCTGTTTATGTTCGCTGGCCAAAGTTTCTATGTGAATAAAAGCCTAAATCAATCTGTTCATCATATAAAATGACGAGTTTCTTCAGAAAATTTGGACTAAACCACTCAATCCATATGGTTTAGTTTTACGATCACTTTTCTAAGCGACAAAATGGTTGTTGCGCAGCTGTCAATAGAAGGATTTAAAATATCAGGGTCAGTAAATGACAATTCTTTTTCATTTTTGGGTGAACTAACCCTTTAATTTTTTAATTTTGTGCTACAAATGCTGTCAAGTGAGCTGAACTTGTACTGAACCTGGAATGTTCTTTTAAGTAGGTGGATATTCTTTTAAGTAGAAAATAGGTGCATGATGCCCCTGGCAGGGACAGTCCATCATCCAGGCGTTAGGCTTCCTGTGAATGGGAGGATGCCCTGAGCCAAGTGCATGAGAGAGAAAGAGCGAGGGACTGGCACTGGGCGGCAGCTGCAAAGAGTGGCCACGGCAGCCGGCTCGCCACTGGGGATTTTTTAGCAGAGGCAGACAGCCAGGAAGTTAGAAGTGGATTGAGTGTGAGACAGAGAGAGAGACACAAACTGATGAGAGGATGAAGGAGTGGGTTTTTTGCAATCAGCGACTATTTCCTCTCTCATTAGTTTCAGGGGCTGTTTACTTCTGGATGCGCCTTTCATGGGTCAGTTGATCAGGGTTTTTCTGAGAGCCGAGAATAGAGAAGGTGGAGTTGCGAACAGTCGATCAACACTGTTCTGCCCTCCAAAATGAGGTGTGCAGGATATGAGACATTATTTATGTGCAGGGTCATGCGTGCAAGCGCATGTGCCTGAATATTCTCTTGCATGAATGCTAAAACAGCTTGCCGCTCATATTTACATGAAGGGTCATTTTTAGTGTTACCTGTGATTTATGTTCTTGCTGAACAAAATCTATTTCTATAGGGCAGACCCTTTGGGCACCTGAGCAGAAGCGTACAGTGTGTCTAATTAAAAAAAAAAAAAAAAATGTATATATATATATAAAATAAAATATTATTTTTTAATGATGTTTTAATATTTAAACAAATATTTTGATTTATATTTAAATTAAATTAAAATATATTTATAATTTATTTAATAGGTAAATGCAAAAATCTGAAATAAATATTGTAAATTAAATACAACATTATTGTAATTTTTTGTCTTGTCTTTTTGAAAAAGGGAAAATCTCAACATTTTGTAGAAATCACAAAAAAAAAAAAAATGAATGGCATGTGCTGCTATTTGAAATCGTTGTTATGTTCGATGTGTGTTTCATAAGATTCCTCAAAGCATCTGCTCCATACTGGAAAAAAATAATTAATGAATATTGCGATGAGTTCAAACTCCAGTTAAAATGCTAATGATTCATTTTGCTCCAATTCAAGAAATCTCTAGCTTTCACTTGCAAATTTTTGCCTTTTGACTGGATAATTTTTGGGAGAAACATCAGAAGTGCACTACATTGGTCATATCATAAGGAATCAAATTGTCCTTGATCTTTTTGAGATAAAAGACTTCATTGTACTATAAAAACACAGTATAACTTTCTCTGAACTTCCTCCCAAGTGATAAAAAGACCATGTATTGCAACTAACCTGCTAAGTGGTAATATAGTTTTAAAATCTGAAGGTTTCTGGCATCAGAAACCCAACATATTAATACATGACTGCTCAGATTTGCTCTTTCTGCTCAGGTGCCCGAAGGGTTTCCACTGTAGAAATAGGTTTTGCTCAGCAAAAACATAAATCACAGGGAACACTGAGTATGACCCCTATAAATTCATGTAAATATGAACGGCAAGCTATTTTAGCATTCATGAAAGAGCATATAACTGATTTAGATTGCCTATTATTATTTCTAAACACCAGAACTTCTAAATTATCACTCTTTTTTTTTAAAAGAGGTCCTATTATGCTGATTTACAAAGTCTTGATTTTGTTTTTGGGGTCTACTAGAATACGTTTTCATGCTTGAATGTTCTAAATTATCACTTTAAAATGATTATTTCAATATAGAATGAATGTGGGTAGTATGAATGAAATTCAAACCTACTACATCCACCATATTACTGTCATGTGACCTACCAGCATCAGTTGTGTTGCTTCACTGCCATTCATAAATCCTCTCCTGTGGCCTCATGGGATAGTGTCCATCGTATGTGCATTTCAGAATCTCAGTAGAAGTACTAGGTCATCTGTGGACTTTCATCTATTGTTTTTCGAGTACAATTTGATATACTTCTCTGTAGGCATACTGGAAGTATTCGATTTCGGATGCAGCGAGGAAGAAACGGTGCTTAATGATATAGAGAATAACTCCCTTTAAAGTTAATTTGTGCTTTGTAACGTCGCAGACCCTTTTTTCATGCTCAAACAGCAACATCAAACACTGAAGAAAGATGAAAATGTAATAGGTCCTCTAAAATTGTAAGTGGAAAAATGTGTCCCGTTTAACACCTTTATAGACTTTGACTCGTGTTGATCAACGCGATGCTGCTGTACTCCTCCCACTGTCGTTTGCGGTGCTTTGTCCAATTACCCCTCTCACACCAAATCACCACAATCCGGAACAATTAATAGTGTAGTCCAAATGCAGAGGCGTGCATTTCACATATTCATGCTTTTGGGTGACTGTTTGTGTGTCTGAGCAATCTCTATTGGTTAATTTCCTCCTTTGTACTCATCTGAAAGTTCTTCCCGCCTCGTTGTAAAATTACAGGTCTATTCATCAATTACAGGCCAGCCTGCTGATTGTCACAGAATGCCAGCATATTGCGTTTACGAGCTCATTAGACCGACAATATTGTACTTAGCTTCGCCTCGTTACGGGGAGAATTCGGTAAACACATTGTTTGTGCATGTAATCAGTGTCAGTGGGGAGAGTGAGACAATCAGCCACATTTTCTGGATAAATGAGCAAGGCAGGAAATGCGGTCAGTGAAAGAACAATCCGGCGGCTGGAGAAGGACAGGCAAGAGCGGAGCGAGCCACCGAGAGCGAGGAACGATGAGGAGCACATGGAAATATGAAGGTCAGAGATCACTCCTGCATCCCAGAATTACTGCCATAGTGACAATTACCCTAATAATGACTGACTGACAAATGTGCATCACTGTGAGATGAGCGGGTGCTGCTGTCATAAACAAATTAGTAGTTATTTTTCTCATTCTCATTACCTACCTGCCAAAATCATTTTCTTAACTTAGTATTTTTCTATGTATGTACATTCACACACACACACACATATATATATATATATATTAGGGGTGACGATACATGTATTCGTCTCGAACCATATGGTACAGACATAACGGTTCAGTTCATGCAGTTAGACGACGAATACAGTTATTCACAGGTGATCCACACTCTAATCCAGAAGGAGGCGTGCGCGGTAATGCAACACTGTTTGCTAACCTCTACAACCGGAAGAAGCTCAGAAGAAGAAGAACAGGCGCTCTAGAAATGCGTGTAATCTCTCAACCAGTGTTTTAACCGTGGAAAGACATCAATAAAACGGCTTGAGAATAATATCTCACTTAGCATTACATTTATCTCAGGCAAGTCATTTAGTGTCCGCAGCATGTTAGTTTACTACAGAAATGAACTCTAGAAGGGAGCATTTCACTAAATATTTACACTATATTAGCTTGTATATTCATTATATTCACTTTTATCTGGTAGTAATGTCTTAATGTCACAAGTCATGACACTAACTGAAAATACAGAGGACCAAAATACAGTTACACCATTTTAATGTTAGGATGCATTTTTTATACAGTAAAATACAGTACAGAAATATTAGAATTTAAAAGAACTGTTTTATATTTAAATATATTTAAATATGTAATTTATTCCTGTGATGGAGAAAAAAAAAGCCTGACTTAGACATTGTTTTTAGTGTGCAATATTTTCTGTTACTAATTTCGTAAAACAAGAGAAAAGAAGCAAAAACACTTACTGTAATATATCTTGAAAACAATCCTTTGTTTATTTGGCCAGATTTGCATACACTATTTATTTACACATGTTTCTTTATATTAACATATAATATTGAGCAAATCAGGTTCTGAAAACCAGTTAAATATATGTAGCACCGCCCCTTTTCATCACTGCGCTCGTTGTGGTCAGTCTCCGGTTTGTATTTCCACAGCATGAATGTAAGATCTTACGGATTTATGAATTTACCGCTCGTTTTAAAAGTCTTCTCAGTCTACTGACATTTGTTATGACATCCACTTCAAACATTACAATGCTCACGATAACTTTCGTTAACTCTACAATAAGTAAATCCACCAGCTAATTGTTCTTCGACAACAGTGCCATAGAAATATACAGACCTACCACAAAAACACATGCTTGTTTCTCTGGCGCATAAGGTCTGTAATATGCCTAACTTCCATCAACAGAAACAGTTTGTGTACCAAGAAGAATGATAGATTCAAATGTGGCGTAGTGCTGTTTCTGTGTTTTTTGGCTGGTCCAAGTGTATTGTGGGTGTCAAACAAGATTTTGTGCATAAATATAGCAAGCAAAAGTGGCACATTTGTTTTATCTAATGCAGTTTTGCTTCTTGGTTAAAAGTTAATTAAAACAATGAAATCTTGTTTAAGGAGGTTTCGATTTGTATTGAAAAGCAAGACAAAAAGTAGGCTATTGATTTTTTTTTTTTTGGATTTTTTTGGGCAGTATTCTACATCTTACAGCGCTCAGGCCGCAACCACGAAAGAACCCTCAAAACCTTCAGATGAACGTTTGATCTCGCTTGCGTCAATGTTATCATCTGTTGCATCATCCCTCATTTTGCACTTTTCGTTTTAGTCCACCTACGTTCGGCTCCCTGCGCTGTCGTCCGACACCTCAGATCAACAGAACTAGAAGTCCTCGATCCAAATCCTTATGAGTTTGTGCTCTGAGTCAGCGGCGTTCACCTCATAATGAGCTTATCGCTGCCATCTCCACTGTAATGCCATTGTCTGCCAATCGAAAGTGACATAAAAGAGAGTTAAGCTGATGTTATGAGGTGAATCAGACCTCAAATAACTACGTCCATCGATCAGCCATCACACGGACAGCTGTTCCCATGGAAACAATGGTCAAGCAGAGCACTATTCTTGCTGTTTAAATCAGCACCTGACTGGAATTTATAAGTGAAAATCAGAGAGAGACTGGCCATAATTTATAAGTTGTATTTGTACATCAACTTAATTATGCATGAACTATATTAAGATTTCATTAGAGTTTGGGTTAAAGGGTTAAAATACGGATTTTCGGATTAATTCATTTTTAAAATTAATGTAAGGTAGAAGGTTCCCTGTATCATTGATTATTGCATCAATTTTCAGCACAGGGGAATATGAAATTAATAGAAAATTTAAATAATTTCAAATGGAATAGTTCACTGAACCTTTATACAAAATATGAAAACATAATTTTTTTCATTTTTTTTAGAAGTTTGCTGTTTTTGTTGAGAATCATTTTTGTTGCATCAGGCTCATATATGATTTAGGAGAATATGAAGATCATACTTGAAGTGAAAAAAAACATTCAGAGGCCCAAATTGAGCAAAAATAAGCCATTTTTAATCAAAACTCTGTAATTAAAACATAACGCAATACAATGACGATTGAGAGATACGAATAAACGTTCCTCAAAAGCTTGATGTATCATTTTTAATGCTCACAGTTTAACATAATTGTTCTTTTAAAAAATGATATATGGACAATCTATTAAACCAAATTTGCTTCATCTTCTTCATCTTGAAATATTACAAACAATGTAAAAATTGGAATGTTCTTATATTTACCTAAAAATCAACGATTTCACAGGTTTTTCAGCAAAATGTTGACCATGTTAATAATTAAGATGCCTGTGTGTGTATCAAATATGATATAGACTTCATAGGGTTAGCAAAAGAAATCATGTCTTCTCTAAGTAGCATGTGAGTTGTTTGGATAGATGGATAGATGGATGGATAGATAGATAGATGGATGGATGGATAGATAGATAGATAGATAGATAGATGGTTGGATGGATAGATAGATAGATAGATGGTTGGATGGATGGATGGATGGATAGACAGATAGACTGATTGATTGATTGATTGATTGATTGATTGATTGATTGGTAAAGGTTTTGGCACCTTCTATGTGAAAACGCACAAGAAAAGAAATAGTCACATTTGTACTCCTCAAGGTCAAAATTGACGGCATTGGAGATGAATGGGGAACAAATTTCATCTAGTGGAAGTGTTTGGTATTGAGCCCAAACAAAATATCACTGAAAGTGATATCACTTTTTTTTTCGAGATATCAACCTTAAATTTGGAACTCAACTTTAGATTTATGACTTTGATTTTCTTGCAGTTTTACAGTTAAATATGTATATAATTCATATAAAAATTGAAAATAGAATATATGTGCATCAACTTAAACTTCTAAAACGTTTTTGTTAACTTTTTAAAAACATTTTTCACATCAGCAATAATCTACCAAGTGTCTTGGACTGTGCTCCAAAAGCATTCAAGATTTATGACAGTTTTACGTTGGAAATTTCATTTTCAGTAAGTGTAATAAATGGATTATAACGACAGCATAAATATAATTTAGTACAATAAAATCCCCTAAAAATAAACAATATTACATAAAAAACATTATCCAACTAAAATATAGTACATTCATGTATTAATAATTAGCATGTATTTAGTACATTTAGTAGAATATACTAAAATGTAGTACATTCATTGAAATAAACACCAGAGGGTTTTATACAGATCCTTTTCTTCTAACAGTGTACAACTTCATATAAGAAACAAGGGGGGGGACAGAATCTGATGGCGGATGAATTAATAACTAATATTACAACAAATTAGGCCTAGTTAATAAGAATATCCGTAACACTTAGTCCATAAAACATCTAACCCAGAGTTTTAAGAGTCTTAACTCTTAAGATCATTATTACCCACGATTCTCAGAACTCTCTCTCATCAACATGCAAAGATCCGACTCCACTTTTGGGGTTTTTTCTTTGTGACTGCCAAATTATGGGGTGCCACTTACTTAAAGGACAAAGTCATTTGGCAAACCCTTAGAGGAACAGCACATCTATCATTCTGCATTGACATCTAATTGAGAGCTTGTTCCAAACTCCACATGTGTAATGTTCTTTTGAATGGTGCTCTAAAAGAAACTTGGAATGGTTTTCTTAAAAATCAACAACAACAACAAAAAAACCCCACTGAAACCAAGAAAGAAAGGAAGAGATGCCGAAGCCCGGATGCAGCCCTCTCTTTTAAACCCAGGAAAAAGAAGTCTCTAATTTTATTTATAATTCCCTGACTGCTTCAGTTCTTTCATCCTTTCCTCCCTTGTCTTTCTCATCCCTCTATCCTGCTGAAAAGAAGAGGGTCTCACTCCTATCTGAGCTTGAACCCAGTGTGCCGGCAGAATAGATTGTAGCTTTTATTTCCAGCGTGACTTTTCCTTCAATGAGATTTGGGGAAGGTGACTTTTATCCCTATTGAGGAGGGTAGCACTTGCATACGGCGTAGTGCTCGGATGAGTTGAGAAAGATACGGCGGGCTCCGGGAAAGAGGGCCAATTCAAAATCCACAGCATGGGGACCCATTTACTTTGTGCCTGTTATCTTTGTGTATGACTTGGAATGCATACTAGGTGGAAAGTGAGCCCTGGATTTGTGAAATACAAAGATGTATTATCTGAACTAAGTAATGGAGCCACACGCTCTGATATTTCAAGGCTTACCCTTGGCGGTTCCGTACCTTCTTTTGAGAAGCGAATGACCTGAGGTATTAACCTGGGCAGAAATAAAAATAGGACCACTTCCTGTACTGATAAAAAAAAAAAGGAGAGAGAGAGCGAGAGGAAATCCTGCTATCTTGGCAGAAGTTGAGTTCAGTTAATAAGTGTATAACCGTGCTAACCTCAATTTAGTGTTGAAGGCTTCCCCGATCCCCTTTCTCAAGGACTATAGCAGTTTTAGGGAAGCTACGTTAGCCCGCTATGCTACACGCTTTTCGATATAGATACAGTTACATTGATTCATTAAGCAGATACTTTTAGCTTAGGTAAACTAGTTTTAGATAAAATTGTTTGCCACACTATAAGCTACTAACAACACAGAAGCGATTTAAGGGAGCAATATCTTTAAAATATGCAGAGATTTTATTTTGTAGATATGTATTTTTTGTGGAAAATAAGTCACACCTGACTGTCTCACTGGGTTGAAATTGCATTGTTAAAGGGATACTTCACACAAAAATGAAAATTCTGTCATCATTTACTCACCTTCAAGTTGTTCCAAACCTGTATGGATTTCTTTATTCTGCTGAACACAAAAGACGATAATTTGAAGAATGTTGGTAACCAAACAATTTCAGGTCCCCATTGACTTCCATGGTATTTTTTTTTTCACCAACTGTTTGGTTATACAAAATTTCTTCTTTTGTGCTCAGTAGAAAAGTTCATACAGGAACAACTTGAAGGTGAACTCAGATATTTTGTTGTTGAATTTAGAAGTAATGTGTTACTTTAATGGATACTTGAAAAAAGTAATCTGATTACGTCACTCACATTACCAACGCTTCTGGACAAATGAATCATTTACCATTTACTGTTTCACCTTCCAAACTAATGTTCCCTAAAATGATTCCATGCAAAGTTTTTGTCCATTTTTTTTTTTTTTTTTTTGCACAATAGTTTTTGGAAAATGTGTGTGTGTGTGTGTGGGATTTTTGACATTGTAGGCATAAAATGTTGGTCCCCATGAGGAAAACAGCGTATAAATCATACTATTTTTGTTAGGGTTAGAAGATAGAATGTCAAGTTTGTACTGTATAAAAATCATTATGTCTATGGAGAGTCCTATTAAAGGTGCAATAAGTCGCTTTTTGTCCACTAGAGGTCGCCTATTCAAAACAAAGTTTGAGCGAGGAATCTTGGGACATGTGGTCTTCAACTCACAGGCAGAGGAAAAGAATCGGGATTGGATTCAGGCAGAAATCATGTTTATGGATGCAATTATTATTGTTACCGCAGTATGAAGCGGAGCACCAAGCTGAACGAGGCCGCTGGAGCAGTTGTTAATGAGAGATGAACGCAACACACGCCTCGCGGGCTGTGAAGAATATTAGATTTAAACAATAAGACTAAACGTGTTGAGCTAGCTATGTAACAATGATTAGTTTTCTGTCTATAAATGTATAAAAACTATTAAAACATGTAATATATTAAAGCATCTTTGGTGTTTCCATGCTTTCTACAAATAAAACCGGAAATCGAGGTTATGAAGCCATTGACAGGCGACTCGCTCACACATCCCGTATCCTTGGTTAAAATCTCATGATTTACAAATATTTGGAAACATTTGGGATATTGTAAGTTCTCAACTGAACAAAATATATATCTCTGGCCTAGTAGTTTTTGGATATTTTACTGCAAAAATCTTACATATTGCAGCTTTAATGTGTGTGTGTGTGTGTGTGTGTGTGTGTTAGAGAATTTGCAGAGTATTTGACAAAACATGACAAAAACCAGCATTTTGTAACGTTAAACTTCTACCCACTAAGATAAAATATCTTGTTATTGGTAAAGTAATTTTGAAAGCAGCTTATCTACTGTCATGCTAATGAAAGATGTAGTTATGTTAGGAGCATCACTATTTGTAGTTAATTAAAAGTAACTAAACAGTTCATCATGTTTCTCCACTGAAGTGTTCTAGGCAGCCAGGCAGGGTTGTAATGTATCTTAGAACCACTTGAGCACGAAAAATTAAAGTTTAATAAATTTACCGGTTTGTTATAACTCTGGACTGTAGTTATGATCCTGGGAGTGAAATGCAGCCACTGTGTTTTTGTTAAATTTTATGGAGTTTATTTATACCCATAAAAGAAAAATGGGTGTGAAGTTCTAAAATCCATATCAGCAATGTAGCTAAATATTTCGCCACCTATTTCCAATACAGTCTGCTCTTTGTGTCGAGTTGAGAGTTTTGTGATTGGTCATCCGTTAGCAATGACAGGATTTGTGGGCTAATGTCAAACTCCAGGCCTTTTCGACTGGAGAGTGGAAACTACTTCCACACTTGAACACATCATGCTGACCAGCGTTTCCTTCCTTGAAGATTGTTCAATTCCTGAGCTGTCGCTGATGAAGATGGCGAGTCGTCTGGCCTATCGGAACAGCTTTGTACCTCTTCATCATGTTGATGGCTGACATACTGCTTCTGAGAAACTGGGGCTCGAGTTGCCAAATCTTGATTTTGGAGGTTAAGGATATTGCTTTTTCCCAACTTTTTAAAAAAAAATTTGGATTGGTTTGTCTCAGCTGTTACTAGACACAAATGTGACAATTGTTAACATATGGTAAGAGCACAGATGGTGTAGTTACAGCATCTACCAACATATATATACTGAATACACACTACCGTTCAAAAGTTTGACGTAAGATTAATACTTTTATTTGGCAAGGATACATCAAAGTGAACAAAAATGCACCCTAACGCTGAAAATAATTAATTGGTTTGAGTGGGACAAACTTAAATTAAACTCATTCATTTAGACAAATGAGCTTTTATGAGTATTTAGCACTTTCTTTTTCTTTCAAGTTGACAGAACTGAAACTTATTTCTTTTAATTTAGACGAACTTAAGTTTAACTGAAACTGGGCTGGGAATCTTTTTCCCAGCATGCTTTGACCATGGCACTCAAAAGGCAGAGTAAATGCTAAAATTAAGTGTTATATAATGTTTTTTGTGCAAGATTAATGTAAAGTGGGAGATTAAGCAGTGATTAATGTTTTTCTTTGCTAATTTAGAAGAGTTTCTGTTTTCTGGCTTGGTTTAAGAGCAAGAATGTTGAATGGTTTATATTGCTGTACTCATTCAACAAGTGCTATACCATGCTACCGTTAACAGTTTCTGAATTAACTTGTTGTTATAGCCAATTTTACACTAATAAAAATGTTTACTTTGAGGTTACATGTTAATTGTATTAGTGTACTCAAATATTTATAGTTGAGAACAATTAAAATGTATGAGTAGTACAAAATAAAAATTTGCTTGTTCTGCTTACTTAAACTTTGAATTTCTTAACTTAAAATTTGAGGCAACTGTCGCATTTTTTTTTTTTTTGAGTTTTGCATACTTATTCAGGATTACAGTGTGACAGTAAAAACATTTATAATGTTACAAAATGTCAAATAAATGCTGTTCTTTTGAACTTTATCAAAAAATCTTCTTGATCAGCAAATCAGCATACTAGAATGATTTCTGAAGGATCATGTGACTGAAGACTGAAAATAATGATGCTGAAAATTCAGCTTCGAATCACAGGAATTGATTACATTTTAAATATATTACAATAGGAAACAGTTATTTTAAATTGTAATAATATTTCATAATATTACAGATGTTCACATAAAGCAGCCTTGGTGAGCAAAAGAGACTTCTTCAAAAACTGAGCCCAAACTTTTTAACATTAGCGTATATATTATTTTATAAATATAAAAACTAAAAATTTCATCATCCTTCAACAATTTTTCTTTCTGATCATTCTTTCAAAATTGCAGTAGGTTTCAGCCCTATAGTTTTAATGTAACTTATTCAACTCTCATATGAAAGAAGAGTTGAAGATTTACTGAATGTGAAGAAAGCCAAATCTGTGCTGCCTCAGCTTAAAAGCTGCTTTATGCTGATGTGGGACCACATTTTGCAATCCAAATCCCAGCCTTACTCAATTTAAGAGAAGCAGTAAAAAAAAAAAAGAGCTCTTGAGGGTGGAAAGACCTTGAGCACCAAGGGCACAGGAAACAATAAATAAAAGGAAAATGTCACATCTGAGCCCCAAATCAATCAAAGCCATAAATCGTATCAAGTGTTTTATTTTTAGCTGATTTCGTTTTGCCTTTGCTTGGGTCACAGTGCTCCACGACCCCAGATTCAATAAAAAGAGCTAAATGATTCAAGAAGAAAAAAAGAAAGTTAAAGAGAAAAAGAAAATCTAATGTGTTGATGATTGCCATTTGAACACAAGAGAACTTTGAAATTTTAAATACCACAGTAATTATAAAACTTTCTCTGTGCTTTTCTAATGGAATAGTTCAGTATTTATCTGTGCACTCATTTTCTCAAATTCATAGTCTTCGTAATTTTTAATCAAAGTAACTTCCCGCTCTCTTGCAGCAACATCTCTTTTCTGATCTTTACCTGTCACTCACATGAGATCCACCCATGGAAATCCACAACCATCCAATCAGTTTCCGATGGACAAAATCAAGTCCCGTCCTACAACTTTTCTTGTCCAAGAAGCCGTTTCCGCGTTTTTTGGAGATGCTCGTTTAAATGAGAAAAGCGTGCATTCATATATTGGATTGGGATATGATTTTCACCAATTAATGACTTAAATTCTGCCGTGTACCTCATTTGAAACTATTTACCGCCTATTTTTTTCTTCATAACAGTTCATAATTTTAATAAATGATTATAGTAGACTAGGTTTAGAGGTAGGAATGGGATTAGCGGTTCAAAATATCATTTTAGTGTCATTTTTCTACACGTTTCAGTCCAAAAATACTCTTTTTATATTCTCTATAAAATGATTATGTTTGGGTTTAGGGTTAAGGAATCTAAAATGTATTTGTAAAAGTGTAAAAAGGCAATTATAGCCAACAAATATCTTTAAGATACAAAGGAATCTGTAAATACGTGATATTTACGTTTAATTGTCAATACGTCCATATTGTTTATTTCAGCTTCAAATGTACAAGAATGTACGTTTTGCACTTGAACGTATCGATGCCTACGTATTTAACAATGGGACCATGCTGAAGAAAACAAGGTCCAGTGAATTTCCACTTAAAGCAGATGTTTTGTATCACTATAATGTGGTAATATGTAAATAGCTGATATGGTTTTAAATGCTTTCCAATGTGATTAAAAGCTTGAAGAGATCAAAGAAAATCCATGAAACATGTTGAGGAGAGAAGACAGACTGTGTGGCGTCGTGTCAAATGGGCCACTTTGTCATTTAAATGTTTCGCTAAAGAGAACTTCAGTTCCTAGAATTTGAACCGAGATCAGATGAGTTCTCTGAACGTGTCCAAACAAGCCTCGGAGGAACGCGTTCCATGTCTTTTTGCTCCAGTCACTGAGATTTTATTGTTTCAATCAAAGATTTCCCTCTGCAGCATGAGCAACTACAAATTATGTTAGACTGTTGGTCCGCCGCCAGTTGAACTGTTTTGTTCTTGGCTGATGTCATGCAGTGCCCTGAGATGCGAGTCTTCGCCCGTTTCCTTATCTTCTGTCGCTCTGCCAATTACTAAACATCTTTTTATCATCTTTTGATGTCAGAAAATGGTGGATTTTGACATTTTCAACACAAATATGAGTGGTTCTTTCCCATATTAAACTTGCGTTGTTAAGAGTTTGCCTGGGAATTGCTATTTAATTGCTTTACTATAGGGTGTTTTATGTGGTTTTTCTATTTTCTAATTATTTTTCAGTATAAATAGGTCTACATTAACATCTGCCTTCCTATTTTAGGCAACCGAACCTCATGGAAGTTCATAACTATTTTACATTTAGCAGTATAATGTAGGGTCGTAGATATTGAGGTCTATAGTGGTGACATCGAGGACGACCAATGATATAATGCGTGTTAAATGGTGAACTCTATGCACTACGAACACAAGCTGAAGGTCTTCAAATGTTAATGTTTCAGGATTTGGTCGAGGGATGGATTTCATTCAGCTGCAACAATAGTGCCCACAACAGAAAAACTTTATCAAATTTGATAAGTCTCTTGGGGAATGGAAACAGTGTAGACCTCTTTAAGAATCCGAGGTATTGTTGCCTGTTTCTTTGCTTTTAATTAAGGTTAAATGAACAAATGGCAAGGATGTCTGCTAGACTGCCTGCCCTAAATAATCTCTCTGAAATTTCATTTGCCTTTCTCAAGCATGTACTACTATATTAATGAGTTTTTGCTGAGCAAAATTTCAATTGAGTGTAGAAGAGATAGTCACCCGCATTCAAAGCAATTTCCAGCAATGTCCTACAGACTTCTTTAAATGAAATAAAGTCAAGACACATCACTTCCTGCCTCATGAATGCTAAATTAGTATGTTTATGGAGGACTCTGCTGATATTTTAAATAATTTAGGTTTTGTGTTTCACAGGTAAGACCCAATGAGAGCATTTCTGCTGGTTAAGGATGTTAGAATTCAGAATTAAGAGTCACGGTTAGGGCTTGGGTCTGCATGATGTGTCCTAAACGTGGTTGACATTAACATATCCACAGTTATAATTTAGATATCTCTGTCTAGAAATATGGGATGTTTGAGCATTGTTTATTTCTCCGTCATTCCACAATGGAATGAAAGCGAAAACCTGAAATACTGTTGGGATTTGGTATGCTTCAGGAGTTTAGGCACAGGTAAATTTCACTTTCCGCGCCCGGATGCGTCTCACGCGGTCGTGTCCGCTCATCTTTCAAAGTGTACTCAACCACGGATGACCGAGTTCGACACATGTGCAGTACGATTTTTTTAAATTCTCTACCAGACATCGGAGGGCAGCACTGAGTCACGTCATCAACGGGACATTCGCTGGGCAGGATCGGAGAAGAAAAATAGTGCATCCACCATTGCAACATAGTTCGGAAGACAGCCTACATTCTTACTTATCTCCCTCCATGAATTTGAACACGTCTTTGTACTCTTTCAAACATGAATTGTACAAATGTGGGTACGTTCTGATCTCTTCGCTCGTCAAGTTCGCCGTTCATTGTTGTTTTTTCCTTCTTGTTTCAAACGTGTTGTTTTTGAATCAATGTTTCCACACTCTTCTTCGATGACTGCACACTGTGCATATTGCCACCTAGTGGACACTTCTGTCCTGTTTGTGCATGCGCTGTTGCAGGCGCACCTTCCGCGCGGTCTCGAAGTTTGGATTGCACACGGACGGGGTGTGCGAATGTCCGCGAGCCCTCCAGATGACGATAATTACGCCATGCGGACGGCTTAAGTATACTTTTGGCAGCTCTGGGGATTTCACACTTTCTGCACTTTTGTTCAGGCACTGTTCTCATAATTCTGGAGGAAATACAACATTCTCAATATGGCAGAACTACACCCAGGGTTGCCAGGTCAGCGTAGCAAAAGTAACGCAACTGCTAATCAAAACTCGACCTACCAACTAAAACCACAGTGTAAAAGTAGCCCAATTCCACGGAAAAACTGAAGACTTGGCAACACTGACTACATCCCATCAACAGTTCATTTTATACTTTTTATATGTCATTGCAGTTGTTTATTTTTTTGTGGGGGAGGGGGTAACTTGAGTAACTCTCGAGCTCAAGAGTACTTGAAATCATACTTGAAAGAGCCCTGTGAGCATCTTGCTACGCAAACATCAGAGTATAATAGAGGCTTGAAGCAAAAATGCCACCAAAATTCAATATAAAAAATGGCAAAGGTCAAAAAATGTCACTTTGAGTGCTCTTGTTTACAAGTAAGAGTGCTGTTTTCCTGAATATCAGCACATTTGCAAATGTTGTAATGATTTTATACAACAGTTAATATTAGATTAGATTACATTTTAGACATGTTTTTTGCTCTATTTCGCTTACAAATCCAGACATTAGCCTTTAGTTCGAAATGCCTCGGCACTGCGCAGACCGATCGGCGAGAGCGATTGGAGAGCAAACGACTCGTTATGCTTTTGAATCGCTCTCGTACTTTCGATGTCATACGCCGATCGGTCTGCACAGCGCTGATGCATTTCGAACAAGCCCAATTGCTTTGTCCCTCAATAAATCGGCTGTTTTTAAACGACTTGTTTGACTGAATGATTCAATGACTCACTCGTTAAGACAATGATTTGTCGCCACCTACAGGCGGTTTAGTTCCATACTTAAAAGTATCATTTAATTGTGGTTAAGGAGATAGAATGCGTTAATAAACGTCCTCTGGAAATGTTTTGTTTTGCATGCAATTTTAATGTTATTATTTGGCTTATTCCTTTTTGTAAACTTGTGTGTGCAACTTTTCCAGACTCATTTTTTTCTCACGTTTATGTATTGACTATAAAGCGTACTGGTCTGCTGAGTTTATACATGTATAAAACGAACAGATTCTGGTGTAGAGGGGCTTCCTCTGCTCTGTGCCAGGGCTTTATGCCAATGATCTAAAATCCAGCATACATAAGCATATCTAAAGGAAACCCCTCTTTTGAAGAGCGACTGAAAAGAGCTGCGATTCAAGGGTGAAAACATCTTCAAAAAGTATGACTCACTCTTTTGCTAATGAATGTACTGCTGATCTGCTTAAAAAAAGTGAGTGGTAAGAGCTATTTATGCTAAACAGTATAAATATTAATAGTCAACACAGCATGAAAAATGAAGTTATTTTTTGCTTACAACATTACATCCTCCCCTATATATACTAAAGCGTCTTGATTTCTGTTCACAATAATGTCGACTCTTTGGTTGTGCGGCGCTAACCGTGACCTCATGCTGCTCAAGGCTAAGCACAAACCTGTGTGGCATATTTACCTCCATAATGAGCATTTCATGGCCTTCCCTCTTGTAATAGAATATTCTTGTCTGGTGAATTTATAATGGAGTTTGCATTCTCTGGTTCTTATTAAACTCTGTCGCCAGGATGGGCTAGTACAAACGACCCTTTTATTAGCCTTCCTGCACCCGGCGCGGTCATTAGAGGAACATTAGGAAATTAGAGGAGAATTGCATTATGGGTAGAGCAGATGGACCGGCTGCAGTGTAGGAGAAATGTGATTGGCTCTTCCAGCTACAAAAACAGTTTGGTCATTCTAGTGCCTTTTTCAGTTTGGTAAAATATATATATATATATATATATATATATATATATATATATATATATTTAAGATCTTGTAAAATATTGAAAAAAAAAGTTGAATATATATATTTTACTATAGATATTTAGTTTTGTGTGCCAAATTATGTGTTGTTAACAGGGATTTTATGGCTTGGTTGCTAGGTGAATTTGTTTTGGAAACTTCAGAAAACTTTAACTCCATTTTTCTCAAAATTGACTTTGCTGACTCTATCGACTTCAAACAGGTGTAGCTCATTGATTTTTTTTTGTGGGATTCCAACAATCATACATCATTTTGAAATTAATTTATTAATTAAGATTGTAAAAATAACAACTTTTTTGATTTTTTTTTTTTTTTTTTTTTTTCTCAATTTCAATTTTTGAAAATTTGCTGATTGTGACATATTTTGCCAGCAGGGGTCACATATGTATACCCTATATATATATATATATATATATATATATATATATAATATTGAATCATAGTATATAGTAAATATTGAATTATATGTATGTTTTATTCATGTATTTTGTTTAGTTTATATTATTATATATTTTGTTAATTTTCTTTATATTTAGCCATCTTATGCTAAATAATTACATAATAATTATTATTATTTATAATGTGATTATTGATAAAAAAAGGGATTTATTTTACACAAACATTTTTTTTTTAGAAAAAAATACTATTTGTATACTCTTTTTATGTATATGAGAGACAAATGTCAACTGTTTGTGGAAAAGCACATTTGTGTGATGATAGTAAATGTAACTGTTATAGCCTTACCACGTCAAAGACAGTTTGAATGAGTGTGCATGTTTTTAAAGGTTAAGACAGAAATGTATTGGTACAAAAATGCATGTCCTTGTGTGGCAGCGACCACTTTTGTCCAGATAAATTAGACGAAAACCTTCAAGAAAACCTTCACTTGAGCTATAAAAGTTTGACCTGTTGATTTTGTGTTGTGCTGAAGAACCTTGCACTCCCCCTCAAAGTTTAAAAAAGTTTTCTCCTTTCGCACTAGTACCCGTGCCAGTTGCCTCTCACTACAAGCAAAATCCCTGTACTGCGATCAAAATGAATGTCTGAGACCTTGTACCCTTAAATGAGTTATGCTCCCGAGAGCGTTACATAAGGAAAACGGATCGTGTCTTTAGGACATACACTGTCCGTACACTTCTCAATCTTCCGCTATAGTCTTCATGGGCTCACGCTGTGCGCCCTGGGCAATGAGCCTTGAAGATATCCGCGATACCGCCAGGCCGTTAGCGTGATTGAGCGAAGGTGCTCGTCTTTTTCCATCCAACGTTATTTATACGTTTTAATGATGCCCTCACTGTGTGTCCCATCTCCTCCCAAGGCTGCTAGTGTAAAATTCATATTTTAAACACTTTCCCAATGCAGATAACTCCCATCAGTCATTCCTGGACATGTTTAGTGTGGGTTGTGAGGACAGGGGGTCTTGGAAAGTGGAGAACCGGTCCAAGTGTCCTCCTCCGACTGCGCGAGAGGACATTTTATTAAATAACTTTAAATATTAATGCAAATCCTCCGGCTATGTTTGCTCACTGTTCCGAAATCATCCACCCTTCTCCGAATACACTTGCGAGTGTGTGTGTTTCTTTTTTATGCGTGTTCTTCAAATCTGAATGAATATGTATATGTTTTCTTTTCCCTCTCCCCTCACACCCGTTGTTGCCCAAGCTCTGTGCCAGCAGGCAACAACTGTGTTGTGTTTCATCCTGGTTTTACGCCAGCATGGCAGGTTTGTCAATACAGATTGTCAGCGTCTCTGTCAGCCAGAAAGGGTCATCCGTGCTTGTGTCAGAAATCGGCGCTGTAGCCTCAGGATATGGAGGTCTTTAGAGTCAACAGTCTGATACAAAAACACAAAGCTCTGAGTTTCCTGGCTATTGGCAGTGAGTCGCAGCCAAGGTTTCATTAACTATACATTACAGCTGAATATTTCACACGTTTCTCCTCTGTGTGTGGCGTCCTTTGTGTATTAAGGTGATTATAGGCTCATTTTCTCAAAAACACTCACTTTATTTATCAATGTCTTTGCTGCTGATCTTTTAATAGGGCTGGGGCAATACATCGATTCTAAATTCTCGATACAATGATTCTATATCGATTCTGATATTTTCTCTCTCTAATCGAGTCTGCACTTAGTTTTAACAGCAGATGGCGCTCTAGGTTAGTTTTTAAGCGCACACTCAAATGCTCATGAAGAAGAGTGATGGACAGCGATCATGCGCAGTGTTGTCAAGTCTGCGGTTTTCCCTTATAATTCGCTTCAACCTTTTAGAACTTCATGAATGATTATTCAAGGTTCAAGTCGAGTGTTGAAAGGAACTGGAAGCAAGCAGAGTACGGGCGTTTCTAAAGCACATAGTACCATCTGCTGCTAAAAACTATAGCTCAGAATCAATTTGAAAGAGAATCGCGATACATCGCAAAATATCAGAATCAGTACCACGAATTGAGAATCGATGTATTGACCCAGAGCTACCTTTTAAAATCCAATTCAACCATACGAATAAGCAAAATTGACTTTAGTTAAACATTTTTCAAATTTTTAAGAAAGTTAGTAAGAGAGAGAGAGAGAATTTAAGTAAGAGAGCTCTTGAACAACTTCTTCTGCAATACAGAATGGCAGCTCAGCTGAAAAGTTTGAGTTGCACAATCTACTGGCATGAATTTGCATTTCATTTCAGCCAGGCTTATTCATTTCACTTTTGGTGTTTTTTGGTATAAAAGAAAAAAAAAACAAGCCCAGCTCAGGCGAGAAAGAGAAATGGAAAAGTAATGTAACACATTACTTTCCATAACAAGTAACTAGGTAATGCAATTAGTTACTTTTTTAGAGAGTAACTCAATATTGTAATGCATTACTTTTAAAAGTAACTTTCCCAAACACTGCATACACCTACCATTGGGAGAATAACATAGAAGAAGAAGATGTGTGTGTATATATATATATATATATATGTGTGTGTATATATATATATATATATGTATATATATATATATATATATGTATATATATATATATATATATATATGTATATACATATATATATATATATATATATATATATATTATAATTGTATATAATTTTTTAATTATATTAAATTTATATAATATATATATAATCAAAAATAGTAAAGACATTTATAATGTTATAAAATAGTTGTATTTACAATAAATACTGTAAAAATGTATTAGTTTCCACAAAACATACGGCAGCTCAACTGTTTTCAACACTGAGCTGCAAATCAGCATATTAGAATGATTTCTGAAGGATCATGTGGCACAGAAGGCTGAAAATTCAGCTTTGCATCACCGGAGTAAATTACATTTATTTTGAAAATTGTAATATGTTTTTACTGAGCATAGATAGATAGATAAATAGATCTACCTATAGATAGATGGACCTATAATACTTTAAATAAAAATACTACACTAATATATGATATTTTGTTAGCAAAAATAAAGATACTGCTGTTTTCCTTCGTAATGCAAATGATAAATGGGTCAACTAAAGTAAAAAAAAACAAAAAACTTTTTCTTGTGAGCCAAGTAAGAATTTTCACGTTTCCGCGGGGGAACAGAAAAACATCATGCCATTCCTGGATTAAGACCCTCTCAGAGATTTAATTAGCCGTGCTATGCTAATCACAGCCGTGTGGCCACTGAAAAATACATTAAACACACACCTGCTATGACAACACCCAGACAGCGCAAACAAAGAGAGAATGTGAAAAAGACTCTTTATAGAGAACATTCAATGCAGACATGCCAACCAGGGGAATTTATACAACATGCACTATAGTTACAGCTGTGCTTATTGAAGAACATTCACATATTCTCACAAACATGCTGGTCTGTTATCAACCTTCTTTCTGGCTTGATTGTAGAGAAATAGAACTGTGACACTTGCATTGTTTCCTGCTGAATAAGAATGTGTTTTCAGGACAAACATTGTGCTATATACCCAACCAGATATGTGTTTAATAATTCTTTTTATATTTTAGAAGAAACTTACTTTCTTATTTGGAAACTCAAGAATTCTCAAATCTGCTGATTTTCTTGAATTAAAACATATAAAAATTAAGTGAAATATATAAATAAAAAAAGATGACATTTGTTTAATATATTCATAATTAAAATAAATAAAAAAAACTGTAAATTTAGCTGTAAAGCATGTTTTAAAATAGTATCATAATTAAAGCCAATTTAAAAAATGCACACGCACGGCCATGTCATTGAATTTCACACACGCAGATATGTCACTGTAATAGACGCAAATGAAAGGACTGATAATGTTAATTACGGCAGCAAGGTGACACGGCGGCTCTTGCTGAAGACTGCAGTCGTCGCTTTAATCAGGGAGAGGTCGTCAAGCGAGCGAGGTCAAACAGAGAAACCACACGTGAGTTCAGCCACAGAATCTGATCAGCTCTCCATCTCCATCCCTCTTTCAGACTCAGACTCTTGTTTTTCACGCTTTCTTTTGAATCTCTGGATATTGTTTTTTTTGGAATATGTGCTGTAATTCGTACTTTATAATACATAAAATATATTATAGAGTAGTAAATGATGGCATAATTTACATATCCCTTTAAAAAACAAGGTGACTCTGGAGTATCGTTATATGGAAATTACATTTTCTTTTTGTGTTCCGCTGAATCAAATAACAGCATACGGGTTTGTCTGTTTGCCTCATCGTTTTCCATTTGACATTCGTGACACTCATATCTGATTCTGCCATGCACGCAACTCGACTGTGAACAGCTGGCTCTGGAGGTGACCCGGGTCGGGCTCCTCGATTGGACTGCATTAACTGGATTGAGGTGGGGTCGTGGCCCGCCCGGGTCGGTGTTAATTGCGATATGAGGATAAGTGATGGGCCCAAGTAAATCAAAGTGAAAGGACCCCTTCTTCCCTAAATACGTGGCTTGGCTGTGACTTCAAATCTTTTATGAGGGATTTAAACCATACTGCTTTCATCTCCGCAAACTGCATCCAATCATCACATGGTTTTCCCTCTTCTAAAAAATAATGGGACTTCATAGGATAGCGGTTACTTTTATGGAATGCCATGAGGATCAGACGGACAAATGATTATTTCTGCAATGGAATTGCTTTGTTTTTGGCTTTTTCACACTTTAGATACAGATTTAGAAAAGTCTTGCTCAGCAGATCACAAAATAGAAGAAAAATAGATTTCTTCGCATTGTTATTCGAGGAAAAAACGCTCAGTAGATTTAGATGAAGAGTAAGACCTAGAAATGAATCAATTCAGTGAGTCATTACCCATAAACGGTGTTTATTTGTCAGCACATACTGCCATAAATATCTGATAATGAAATGATCACTAAACAAATCCACGAATTAATCGTTTGAGTCACTAAAATGAATCAAAACCTGCAATACTTCCTTCTAGAGAGTGTTTGATCTGACAAAACTGTTTAAATGCAAACGATTAGCAGTAGCCTCAAAGCTAACACAGTGAAAAAAGCCACAACATTTTTAATAGCTTTATTGTAGTTACTTTTTGTGTAGCTTTGCTACCTGTAGTGTCGCTACTTTTGAAGTAGCTTGGCTATTGTTTAGCTATATGCTAACTTTCGGACAATAGCTAAACAATAACAAACTAATAGCAAATAACTCCAGTTAAAGGCTCTTGTTCAGGCAGTGTCCTGGCACCTGGACAATTAATGGTGAAATTAGAATAGCTGGAAAAAATGCTAAACAAGCAAATAGCTCCAAATTTGAAGCTACAGCTATAGTCGTTCTGACATTTGTCTGAAGTGCCTTTCTTTCTTCAGATCTGTTCAACTGTGCATGTGTCTATTTAATTCATTATTCATGTGGCCTTGCTATGATAGAGTCCTGCTTTTTTTTTACAGGTGCAACTGTGTATGAAAACACTCTAATGGAAGATGGATCTCTTTTGGACATCATGCTGCGTGTAATGTCTGAATTTCCAATTTTTCCCCCATTTTGAATCACATATTGAGTTGTTATGAGACTGTGAAGTATTCCGTTAGAGTTGCTATTGTGAAATTTAGATGTGTACATCATGTTGTGAAGTCTCCAGGAGAGAAAACACTGTCTGTAGATGTTGTGAATGTAGTCTTGATGCTTGTTCTGTTTGTGAACATTCACAAAAACCACCAATGCTCACTCACTGAAGACGTGTACTGTTTGACTGTACATCTAGTCACCGATAATGCCAATGCAATTTTGGTTGTAAGTGTTACAAGTGCTGTCCATCCCAGAAAATCACTTAATAGCCAATTTCATGCAAGAACGGTGAGGAACGAAGTACTGAGTTAATACTAAAGAAGAGAACAGGAGAGCCGAGAGAGAGAGAAACAGGTTTGGCTGTGGTCACACCTCATGGACCTGTGATAAGGTACGAAGTAATAACTCAAACTCTTTGAGTTTTTTCCAAAGCAAAATCATCCAAATTCCCTCCAATGTAGTTTACAGGTGTCTGTGGCATCTTGTCTTACCAATGGCATAAATCTGGTCCAGATTGCAGTTTCTTCTGGCCAAGAATTAGAGAGGATGAGAGCATCCGACTGACATTTTAATGGATCATTCACAGTTCATTTGGGGTGGGGGCTCTGAAATGGATTATACCATCATAACAGATGCTGTCGAGAAAAATGTATTCAAATAATAGCGTGCGGCACACTGTAACAAATGTTTTCAATGTCTTTGTTTCCGTGCATTTAACTTGTACAAATAATTTCTGTCATTTCGGCGAGTCTGATTAAAAACAAATTACTCTTATGGACTGAAGGAATCAGAAAAATACAGTCTGATTCTGAAGCAAATGACTCTTATGAACCGGTTCTTTGTAGTGTAGTTTAGTGTAGCAGTATGCATCAGACGGTCAGTCGATCACAGCCACATCACAGACATCAGAAAACACCAAACTCAGTCAGAAAGCCTTTACAGACACGTTCAACAATTGCCTCAAGCTAAAAAAGCCTTCCCTCCTGTTTCTTGCTGATGTTTCTAATATGTAAATATCATATTTTACTGAAACAGTAAGTTTTTATGTACTATTTGGAGCAGTTTAAATGGTTTTAACTTGATGTTGGGAAAAACAGTTCTGTCTTTGTAGTCTTGCATCGTCGCATGGGATAAATCCCAGCTCTTCAGAGACCAACAGATCTTTCCATTCAGCTCTAAACAGAATTAGCTTCCACGCTAAACTAGCGTCAACACCAGTGCTTGATGCTGCCACAGTCTAAAACAACAACAAATAGTGACTCCGCAACACTACATACTTCTTGCATATTACCAACACAATTGTAAAAGGACGCAAGCAGTTATTGTCATTTTACTAACATCGAACTGATCAAAGCGGTTTGCCTTTAGCATGAGCGCTAGCTGCTTCAGATCTGTTGCTCTTTTATCTTTTCAGCGATTATATGAATTCAGACAGCAATTTTTTCCTGCTCTCTTGCCCAATTTGAAATGATTCTACTGTAGAAGATTTTTTTAACTTTTTTGGATGACTGGATAGAAGCTGTTAATTAACTTCAAATTATTAACAAAATGATGTGGCGTTTTATGCTATTGCCATCAAAGAAAATGTGTTTTGATGAGTATTTTAGGATCTGAATGCTGTTTGATAAAATATTTGATGTATTCAGCAATGACCTAGACCTTTATGCAAAGCTTTTTTGGTTTTGTATTGAAGTAAAAAATTAATGCCAGTACTAATCACATAAGTTCTTTTATTCACACTGAAAGGCTTTTGTAGTATAATCATAAGACAGCTACATAAATATTTAATGAATATGACTTCAATTTCGGTGATTTATACAACAAAAAGAGGTTATTAATTTAATATAGGCCTACTTTTTTAGTTCAACATCCTGCTTGGCTGTTGATTCTGTGCATTGTGACATTTACAGAATCGTGGTTAGTAAGTCAGGATTGAGATATCTCCTGCCAAGCATGTTTAATTGACTTCAAGTATTTTTAGATGTTAACTAAATGCTAAAATAATAAAATAACTGGAGCTGAGAAGTACATTTCCTGCATGATTTTATTCAGCCTAAGCTCATTGGAAAAACATGCCTTTGGCAACATTTCTGCAATTATATTATGTTGCTTCTTGCATGTTGTGCAACACTTTAAAAGTGAAAGACAGAGCCCTGTGCAACTAAAAGTAAACGAATTATTACACCATGGCCACGTTTTCTTAAAAAAATGGAATTAATTCTTATTCGTGACCTTGATACAGTATATGCAAAGTTCTGTCATGAAACACTTGCTGCTCAACATTCAAATACTTGGTCAGCATTTGCTGCAGCAGTGCAGCGTGCTTTCAGAAACCCTCCACCCTCCCCAGCTCCACCTGTATAGATCTGCTACATGTAGGCTATATTGTACAGCAGCAGCATGTCGTGTGTTTTGGCAAGTCCCGTACTTGCTCTGCAGCAGCAGTTATAACAGCAGTAGTGCATCTGTTCCTCCAAAACACTCAGAGAGTTGTCATGACAGAAATATTTTTTGTTTTATGTGGGACTGGTTAAATGTCCAGTGAGTGTTTAGGTGTATCCATAACCCATGAATGCATGAAAATCCATTCATATGCGTTTTGAGTTTGTGCAAGGAACTGCGAGAAAATAAGACTTAATTAATTGATAATCTGCCCCTGTAATCATAATTTGTGTGGAAAGGAATAAAAGTTGTTGGTGTTTTAATGCCATTAGTTTTCTGCTGATAACTGCAGTGAATATACAGGTATGTTTTTTTGCAGTTTTACAAACATATAGGTTGTGGCAACTTGTTTTTATTCTTTCACTGAGCTCTAAGATAAAAGTTATTTTATACAATGACATGCAAAGTTGTAGGAAAAGATCAGGTTCTGGACAGAGACTGTCCAAGGACATCTGTTTTTTTTCTTCTTCTTCTTCTTCTTTTTTTTTTATTGAGGCAGGAACTGGCTTTTGAGAGTGTATTGTGAATGAACAGAGGGATTTTTGCTGTAAAGCTACAGGGATTCATACATTTCAGCTTTCATTTTTCCAAATCTCGGATTTGCTTGTTGTCAAGCATATCATCCCAGTGTAGATACATCCGTGTTATTCCTCCTAGTTTTTTTTTTAAATTCAATGGGGTTTTCACTCAAATCTCTCTATAATTCATTGGACTTTGGCCGCATACACTGCGTGCTGTTTATGTTTTTTTTTTTTGGTCTTTTTTCTTTTTCTTCTTTTGGATGTAATGTCTCTCTCTCTCTGGAGTGTCAGACCCGAGTGTCAGACCCAAGTGCCAGAAATGAAAAAAGCCATTCGGCCAAATTTTCTCTCTCTCTCTCTCTCTCTGCTCATTGCTGGAGTATGTGGTTTTGCAAAGAAAAAAAAATTGATTGTAAGCTCTGTCGTGACTACCTCTTGCCGGAGCTCTTGGACGGCCTGTGCAGTTGTAATTTCTCAGATGGCAGAATCTCATTTACTCCTGAGCGCGATGTGTATTTCAGAATGTGTGAAAACAAGGCACTCGACGCAGCTGAGATTGGGGGCTGTCAGATGCCACTCAGGCCAGACTCAGAGCCCTCATCATCCCCTAGTGGATTAACACCTTCTGGCCTGGATCTGCGCCATGCGGCTGGCCCTCTCATCTATCTTGTTCCGGTCTCCAGAGGAAAGCGAGTCCATGTATTCGGCCGCCGAAAGAAAGTATGTCTCCTGCAATCAAATGGACAGCTGTCTATTACACTATGTTGTGCTTTTTTGGTCAGGCAAGCATCGCTATTACTATTGCTCATACTTAGGGTTAGGGGTTAGGAGATTTTCCAAATAAGTATTAAACTTTGAACTTGTCCCACACAGTTTGTATTATGCATAGACCTTGTAATCACACAGCAATATATATATATAAATTAATGCAACTTTTGATGGAAATAAATGTTATGATGTTATTTCCATTAACAGGTGCATCAGTTTTTGGTGAAGATCTTGTATTGATAATGCAAGAGGTGAGCACTCTGTAAAGTCTCCTCCAGCACATCCCAAAGACTTACACTGAGGTTAAGGTCAGGACTCAGAGGTGCTAATTCATATGTCAAAATGATTCTTCTTGCTCAGATCATTTTTTCACTATTTTAACCCTGATGAATATTGGCCTTTTCATCCAGAAATATGGCCAATGAAGTGTGTTCCTACATGGGTGTTTAGACATGAAAAGCTACACACTCATCTTTTAGGGTTAAAAGAACTTCCCAAACATAAAGGTAAAGTTTCCAAACATAAAACATGCTAGAAACATAATAATCACTGTAATAATAAACCAGTCATAAACTCTTAAGTATTTGCAAATTAAAATCCAAACAGCGACTTTTTTGGCCGGGTTGTGTACATTGGTATAGATTGCCTTTTTTAAGTTTTATTAAAAGAACTAGCTGTTTCTGATTCACTAAAAAGAACCAGCTTATTAAGATTCATTTGTTTGTGAATTGGATTACACTAGTTGGTTTTTGATTCACTCAAAAGAACCACTTCATCAGAGTCATATGTTCATGAATCAGATTACATTGGTTGCACTGTATGTTTTTAATTCACTAAAAAGAGCAAGTTCACGATTTGACCCTTCGCTGGCAGTTTGATTGACAGGCGATCTGACCAATCATAACCCAAATCTGCCATTTTGTCCAACAAAGCAGTCAGGGGCGTTAGTAGATTAACGTTGGTGAACTTAAAAAATTCCCAGGGTTTCCAGGGTTGAAACAACATTCCTTCTGATGTTCATTCATGTTTATTTGATGCTATAAATGAACTAGTATGAAGAGATGATCGGTTCATGAGCCACTTGAAGGAGCTACAGCGATCTGTCACGACACATTGAAGAGACACTATGCGCTATTTATTGTTGAAACTTCTTTAAAAACTTTGAAACTTTGTTTCATATCAAAAGTAGCCTGCTCTGTCTGTTGATGCGTTGTCAGTGTCCTCTTTGCTCCTCGATGTAACATATTTTTCACTGCATTATTTATTAGTATATCAGACTAACACATTACACTGCTTACACTGTTTTTGATTCACTAAAAAAAACCGGTTCATAAGAATCATTCATTCTGCAATCGGGGTAGCCTTGTATGTAATCGATTCACTGAAAAAGAACCAGATCACAAGAGTCATATATTCGTGATTTGGACTAGACACTGGTTGCGATGTATGTTTTGGGGATTTTAAGAATGCATCCAAAGATCTAGAAAAAAATTTGAACCGGACTCAAACCCGCATCGCCCGCACGAGCACCACAGCTCAATGTGTCAGGGCATGTGCACTGACTGTGTTATTTTTAAAGGTGGAATGAATCATGGCAGAGGGCTCCGGGCGGACGATTTGTTGAGCTAATGGTGGACGAGACATCACATTTTCATGTTTGCAGGTCCAATGCATCACAGAGGGCCACAAACATTCATCACAGTTCACATCTCCTCTGCAGACATTTGCAAAATCTGTGTTTACTCATTATGTCTAGGTTTTCAATTCTCTGTCAGTGAATATGGATTAGATAAGCTCTCTTTCTCCCTCTCTCTCCCCCTCAGCATGGAGCGAGCGCTTCCAGAGACCCGGACAGAAATTCGGTGTGAAATGCGAGGGCTGTCTGCGTGTGTGAGGGAGCTGACAGGATTTTAGGAGCGTGGAAATGGAAATAAGAAGCAGGCTTTGGATGTGCCCGGCTGCCATCCTGGAGGAAAGATTGGTGTCTGTCGCAACTGGCCCAATTTCAGAATTGCCACGTCCGTTTACTCTCCATCTTTATTTACACAAATCTGTTTTGTCACTGTCTCTTCACCATTTGCCTGGACAGATGCATTAAAACACTCAAAACAATCAAATCCGAAGCGGCCGGTCGAGATGGAGTTGATTGACGAATTGGCACGGCTTTCCTGGCAAACATGCTGTGAGACAATGAAAAGCGCTTGTTGGGGCTGGAACGAACCGGACCAACTCATCGGATTTCAGAGGCAGAGTGCGATCAAATTCATCTGAATATAAATGTGATATATTTATTATAATATTTTTGATATGGTAGATAATGTCATTTATCCAATGAAAGATCGTAGGGGAACGTCACAGGAAACAATACCAGCAATCAAGCAGAGTCGGGGTTTTAGGGAAACTTCTGACTCAAGTCATTTTCTGGAAATATTATTTGTCAGGCTTTATAAGTTTGTTTTTTTAGTTTTTATTTATCTTGTAGGACTGGAGGTAATAATTTATCCATTTACAGCTCTGTATGTTGTGTGCCATATGTTATTCCAGCTAAAAATAGCTAGTGTGCTCATAGACCAATGCAGCGATGACCTACATATGAGTGAATATCTTGAAAAGGTCACATTTTTCCCTAAAACCTAAAAGAAAAAACAAGAAAATAGATTTGTATGTTTGTTTTCATGACAATTCAACACATTTCCTCTGTAAAATTGAGCTTTTTTTCTTAATTTACCAATGATTCTCGTGACATTCTCAGTCTCCTGCCGATAAATGATTAAATCTGCACAATTAAAGGTAGCACAAAAAATGCTGCATAAACAGTGTCATGAAAATATTTAAAAAATGTGACACTGAAGCCGTCAAATTTGTTTAATAAGAACCAAATTCTCCAGAAAAATCGTACTTAAGAAATTTAATACGAAATAGTATTTCCTTTCCGAAAGCAGCATGTCACAAATATAAACATCTAGCAACTCCTTTTTGTATGCATGTGTGTATGAAAAACCCCTCTTGCCTTCTGTTGTTTAAAAGAAAAATCTGGCTCAGCCTTCATTCTGCACCTAATCACAGGAGTGAATTATTGCAGAGAGTAATAAACCTCCAAAAGCAATGCCTTTGTTTCTCTTATCAGCTCAGTTAAGCAATTTACCTACACATTCTCTCTCTCTATAATCACCACCAGGCTGCAATTATGCAGTTCTAGAAGTTTCTGAAGAGGATTGTAAAGAGAGTAGGTGTCATCAGATACAGCCTGAGAAAAAAGACTCGAGTGTGCATGCTTAAACATTTAACATGAAATATGTTTAAGCAGGATATTAATAGGCTTGCGTGCAATTATAATAACTACATCCTTTCAAGTCAAAAGCCTTGAATTGTCATGGTGACTCTTCATATTTTCATTTATTGACATTTTAGTAGCCTATCTTTGAGATACTATTATAGTTACATTTTCCATTTTCTCTTCAGGTAGAGTTTTAGTAATTTTAATGTGTTTTTTGTCAGAGTTTTTTATTAAATATATCCATATAGTTTTATTTCACTTAAAGTTTATTTTAATTCAAGTAACTACAATGTTTCAGTTTCAGTTATAATAATAACCCTGATTGGCGATACAGGTGAAACTTTTCCATCTGATGCAATATAGGTTCACAATCCTGAAGTAATTCCTCAGTTTTCATGCTATAACGCAGTAAAAAATCTCCCCCGTAACTCTTCCACCCACAGAGCTGTAGCCTGAGCTTCAGTGGTAACAAACTTTATCACTGCTTTCATATACAGCACTTTGGCTGCCAGCCGGCCCGTATCAGTACAGATTTGTGTATCCGTTGATTCATGTTGGTAGATTTCTGCTGGACTGAGTGGGGCTTCAGTAGCCGCCGGGGGCCTGAGAGAAGCAGCAGGAGGGCTGGAGCTTTTTAGCGGCCTGCATTGCAGCCACAAACACCAGTCACGGTGATTTGAATCTGTTTTTTGTGGACTATTCCACCGGTAAATAATCTGTTTGTGTGTGTGTATGTTTGAAAATTAGTCTACAGTCATACTAATTACAATGAAAAGTGGACGACTCGTTCTGGTCTCCCTTGTTCTTTTTATGTTCCTGCTGTTATTTTATCTTCTCAGCTGATGTGGGCTTGTTGTGGTTAATGGTTCCAGGAAAAATAAAAATGTGCTGCAGAGAAGGGTGAAAAACATGGAAGATGAGATTTACCTGAGCTTTTACTGGAACGACGGTATGTGTTGAAATTCACTTTAAAAAAATGTTCAGAAGTTTAACAGAAAAGTAGCCTTAAAGGTATAATATGTAACATTTTTATATTAAAATATCCAAAAACCACTTGCACAGTGTTATATATTTCGTTCAGAGGTGTACTTACATGATCCTAAATGTTTCAAAGAATTTGTAAATTCACAATTTTAAATAGTGCGCCTGTCTGTGACGTAATATCTGCGTTATCCCTGGTTTCTTGTGCTGCATAGTAACCATGTCAACAGACGCGGACAGCTGCGTAACGGCTAGCGGCACGCTCCTGTTGTTTCGTTCAAACATTATGGACCATGGCAAGCAAACTTTGGGACAAAATGAGAAATAAAAAAAGGATCAATGTCGGCTGGCGTTTCCGAGATGGCGAGAGCTTACAAACTTTGACTTGACAGAGACGGCGCTCTTGCACGCTATTAGACAAGGTAAGCAAATGTAGGCTATATAAGACTGTTATATAGCTCAACATGATTAAATGTTAAAATATCATCGGTATGATACTGTAATGTTGATTTAGCTTACTGTTAAGTCTCATACAGACAACAAAAACTAATACTAAACATTACAACGTTCAACACACTCAAATACAGTTTAGTATGATAGTGTGACGTTAGACCAAGTGAAACAGCGCTGCGTTACCTCACAGTTTAATTCATCAAATAAACTGACCTGTATGAGTAGTATTTCAGCACTTGTGAGTAGTTTGGTAGGATGAAATGTCCTCGTTTCTTTATATCCCCTGGGACTCGCGCGTGACACTGATATCTGTCTCTCATTAGCAATCGTGATTCTCGGCTACGCCCTGCTTCACACCACAGTCATGTTAAAAACATGCATTCACTCATCCATAAATATTATTTTCCCATAATGGTTATTACATCCGTCGGCATGACGGCAAGTTCCATTATTGCATATTCACTGCGTCATCAATCTACGCCTTTTTTATTGTTTTGAATTGTTTAGCGCCCCCTACCGGACAATACAAACTACATAGTGCACCTTTAAAATGTTATGGTAAAAAGAACTGTTAAATGGTTAAAATGTTGATTTATTGTTAAATATTATACATTGTATGATTCAACAAGAGGATACATTATATTTTTTTGATAAAACAAAGTAAAATTATTTACTATAAATTGCCATAGCTTCAGGTGAGAATCTGTTTAATTCACCTAATATCCTAGAATTACCCGTGACGCATCAGATTTTAATTGATTAAAAATCTAGGTTTTGTTTAATTTTTAATATCAGTTATGCATATTAGGTTGTTTTTATATAATGCAATACATTATATATAATGCGATTTAAAGGTTTTTCTGCAGATTTCAGTATTAAAGAAAATTATCATAATGTAATATCAGTTAACGATATGTTTACAAAAAAAAACATCCAGAAAAGTTCATTTTTTTCGTGATTTATCACATTTTTTCAACTTAGATAATGTGGTTCAGATAACTTAATATTTTGAGTTTCTGTTGATTAAATCATTTGCCTTCATTGTATTAACTCAAATTTTTAATTTCAGTGAACTCAAAATTTAAAGGTTTAAATTCTTTTGTACAGTGTGGAAACCGCAACTGTTATTTATTTGTTTTAGCCAGAAATTTAACAGGATTGTAAGTATTTGGTTCGTGAAGATCATTTTCCATGATTGATTTTTTTTTCATTACTTACTATTCCTCCATTTTATCAATGGCCCTGTGATCCAAGTGTCATTTCGCCATTGACATTTGTACAGACACATTAACATGCTAATCAGTTGCCATTTCGTTATTGACAGCATGAAGTCATTAGTTATTGATAATTCTTCTCTAGAATAGTAACAAATCATTACCCACTGTTTACCGGAGGCTTCTTTCGGTAAGAAGCAGAAAATGTAGACTTCGTAGGCTAATCACTTTTTACAGTGAGCTGAAACTGATCACTTTTACTTTGATTGGTAAAGCAGATTTGGGTAGAATATAAGCAAACTGGAAGGCAGTCTTTTTGAGGTTTGATCATGTGATTTCTTCCTCCATAGAATTCCCATAAATTTCTGCAAATATGTAGTATTTCTCTGGCATTGGCAGAGGGTTTGGGAAATGAGCTTCATGTGTGGGACAGAGCTGGAGTTGAAAATTGGATCATCCTGTAGAGGAGGTAGAAGAATTGGAGTTGGGTGAGAAAACAGTCCATAATTCTTGCACCACAAATGCTCATCTCAATCAGTGATGACCCACTCTTCATAAATCAAGAGGTATCATAAAACAAAGTGGAGGAGAAGAAAAGGAAATGTGCTTTCCTTTCCCGTCTCACCCTCCCGTTCTCCCTCTCGGAAGAGAAAAACGGAAGTCGACAGATCATTCACAACATCAGAGGCAAAGATTAATGGTTTATCCTTGAGACCAGCAATCAACAAACACATGACTACATGCCTCACTAGCCACAGTGGGAAAATGTGCCACATGATTTACTAGTCACAATAAAAAGGGAAATTGGCTCTGTATATTTTCCTCTAACTTCATTCCGAGAAGGTTTATCGTCCATTCTTCCTAAATGAGGTAATTGAACAAAACGCAAAAGAAATGTAAGAATGGCATTTGGACTAAAATCATATGTAAATATAATAAAATTTTACATATATAAATTTAAATAATTTAATAATTTATTTTACTATGTGTAACATTTATTCTATTTGTGTATATATATCATAAATAATTGGAATTATTATATATTGATTTTTACGTTAATTATATATAATATATACATATGTGCGTGTGTACTTTTTGTATCAAAAGTTTACACATTAATACATATGTATAATGTACAGTTAGCCAGTTAATTTCAAAATAAACTCTGACAAAGTGAACAAAACGCAACATATAGTGACAATGACTTGTAAAATTTCTTTGAATTTCTATGATGTATGCTACATTACAGCTCCTGAAAATATGTATTTGCTTTTCTTCCTGCTCGGCATTCCCTCAAACATCCCTGAGATGAGAGTTTCCAAGACACCAGTCATTATTGTTTTAAAGACATAATGTGTGTGCAAAGGGATGGTAAAAATGCAAACATTCCTCATACAGTTCAGGATCTCGATTCTTCGGAGAGCTCTCACTGTCACTATGGCAACTGAAAGCTGTTGGAAGTCTATGGAATAAAGGCCGGCTGAATGAAACTTCACTTTACAGATGTTTGCATTGCAAAAATCTGCCTTTGTAAAGTTTCACCTGCAATGCTCGTGAAAAAAAAAAAAAAAACATGCTTAAAATTGTGATTTATAGCAGGGCTCTTAATTAAAGTGCTCTGGCCCAAGGTATCCGTCGATTCGGCGCTTAAAAAGATATGACAGGGGGAGTAAATAAATAAGCAAGTAAACTCTAAAATGAATGAAGCTCATATCAGCAGCCGAAAACCGCAGGCAGTATTAAAGCTCATTGTGGCCGTCACATCCTTAGGGATTACAGCATCTTATTTAAATATTTTTCCAGATAGAAAAGAGTCATCAATCCTGCATGACAAACTTACAGTGTAGTCAGCTCCCCGAAGGCACCGCGGCTAATAAAATACAGCTGCTACCTGTCCTCAGCGTCTTCCATATCCCCTGTCAACCTGAAGGTGAGGAAGATGCGGCATTTGGTACTCTAAGTTGGCTTCAGGAATATTTATGTACAATTAAACAGTGCCGATAACAGGTAGGCTGTTCATGCATTCAGAAGAGATTTGCCCCTTTGCGAAGACCCGCCCCCTTTAGTTACTGTTGCTATGTGCGCTGTCATGCCACACATCATGTTCTCACGCTGTGAAAAATACATCGCGGAGCAAAGAGGACACTGACAACGTATGAAACGGTTTCATATTTAAAATATTGTATTGTTTTAAAGAAGTTTAAACAATAAATAGCGTATAGTGTCTCTTTAATGTGTCGTGACAGATCGCTGTAGCTCCTGTGAACCGATCATCTCTTCATACTAGTTCATTTATAGCATCAAATAAACATGAATGAACATCAGAAGGAATGTTGTTTCAAGCACGGAAAGACGTGAGTATGCACAATTTTTCAAGTTCAAGTTCACCAACGTTAATCTACTAACTCCCCTGACTGCTTTGTCGGACAAAATGGCAGATTCGGGGTTATGATTGGTCAGATCACCTGTCAATCAAACTGCCGCAATTAAGCCCAAAGTATACTTCAACTTTTAAGGCGGGAACACACCAAGCCGACGGTCGGCTTTTGTTCGTCGGTCGACTAAGTTTTCTTAGTGTGTTCCACACCTTCAGCTGAGGTTGGTCCTCGTCGGCTGTTTTTCGCCGATGTTGAATCGCCGTCAGGCCGTCAGTGAGTGAGAGAACTCTGATTGGCTGTTCAGTATAGCAAGCGAGTGAGTTCACGCGAATATAGGCAAAAGTTATGAAAGCAAGCAAAAAAGTCATGACGGCACAGAAGGTTGTTCTAATTTTACGTCATCTTACCTGAGCACTCGAATGCACGAATATTTTCATGAGTGGAGTGGAATAAAGAATGTGATTGATACTCAAAACGGTAAGCAAATGCTGCTTTGTTTATGGTTTGTATACATGCAGTCTTTGTTTCGCTTTCCCTTTTTGAATTACGAATATTGACAAATATATCTGCTTAAACAGACAGTTATCTCCTTCATACGCGGGTGTCGCGCGTCGGTTTGGTGTGTCAGGGCAACTCTGGACCCAGAAGCTTCCGACATGAGCCAACCCCGCAGTCTGCTTTCGTCGGATCTAGTTTGTCGGCGTCGGCTTGCTGTGCGCGTGACTCGAATTTGTCCGCCATGTTTTTTTGTTGTTGTTGTTGTTGCAGTAATTAGTTTATCCACAAGGTGGCAACCGTTCCCTGGGGGCGTCGATTCACAAGGTAGTCGAAGAAAAACTTTGCACATTTAATTTACTGTTATTTATCCTGCGATTTTGTCTCACTGCCGGCCATAGCTGACACAACCCATAAACAGAACAGACCGGAACGCATGCAAGCTACGACAATGGAGGCCTACATAGACGAGAGACTGTGTGAAGAGTTTAGATAGAACCCTCATTTGCACAACTCTAGCATGACAGAATACAATTAGCCTATATTCACATGGGTTGTAACTCATGGCGAGAGATTGCTCAAAACTGCGCATGCTTCGAAAGCCTGTGTACGTGTACGAGTCAAGTGAAATTTACTTTGCAAGGCTGTGCGTTCGACTGTGTGCGTATGCGTGATAAAACATAGTATTTTAGAATGGACAATTTTGACTGCCTGTAATGACGTGTTTTAATCTTGCTAAGTTTTTTATATTTTCTTTTTTTTTTTTTAAATGTATGTACATTTATAAAACTATATTTAGTATTGTGTTGCCTTTTCATCAAATTACAAATAAACTAGTTAACGCTGCTATGAGGGCGTTTCTAATACGGAGTGACGGTAAAGTTGACATCTTTTACTCTTCTGACTGCCAATCAATCTCTCTCTATTTTTTTCCTCTTTTTGAAAGTTGTGAGAACACTGTTGAGTTTTTCTTTTGCTATTTGAGAAAATGGGGACACAAAAAATATATATTTAATGTATTCTCTCATTCACTGCCATAGAATTCTACCCAATTATGACGACTTGCGCTTCTGAGAAACCCAGACATGTGAAAGGGTTTATTAGAGCTGGGACTGTGCTTTTCCCACAGTGCACTGCTGACACAGGGCCAATGACACTGCGCAACTGAAGGAGGCTGTGAAGCCATTGTGGTTCTTCATTCAAATGTTTTGCACATGTGGCAGTAAGGAATATCATCCATTGACAGGAGGATTTAAAGGAACACAACAAATGCAAGACACATCTGACAGGGATTATCGTACTGCGAAAATCAAAGTTCACCTACACCCACTGCGACAATATTGTATAATGTAAACATACTGCAACGGACAGCCACAAATAGCAATGAAAAGGTCTTAAATGCTAACTGTCAAGGATAATCATGCCTTCTCATTCTTATTTTTCTGGCTCAAAGTCTTGTGTGCCGTCACACAATTCTCTGCTCGACTGTAATTGTACCATTTACAAGACTGGATTGTGTCCTACACACACCTGTCTGCACACATTATGACAGGAGTGCTGTATGAGGTGATGTGTTGAGACAGACCACCTGCAGCCAAACCCCGCGTCTGTGTGCGAACGCGGCTCGCGTGACTCATCTACGTGCCGAAAGAGAATCATTATCATATTACTGCAGCTGGTCGTTGAGTTTGCATTTGAGCCACAGGCTCATGCGGTTACATAACACATGATAGTGAGGTAAAGTTTGTCAGGTCTTGCCGTACTATAACTAATCATTTTATTTACTGTATTTTATAACAAATGATATTTTTCAAAGTAATATATTTTATTATGAATTACAACTCAGTGTAGTGTTTCGTGAACATGAATGTAAACGAATGTGAACGACGCTTGGGACAGATGAAGGGCCAGTGTTGCATTGTCACAAGAGTTTTAGCCTCCGCAATTTAAATATTCAAATGCTAGAAGACACGAAAAGAACTCAATTTGATACTCGTGCACTGCGTGGAAGGATTTGTGTGCACACAGAAAGCTGCGTCTCAGACAGCGTGCAAATACTGAATATTTCCACTGACAAATTCACAAAAAATATGTAAAAAAGGCTAGTATCGACGAGTATCCTAGTAAACACGGTCTGTTATGGCTTAAGTGAACTTAACAGTAGAGAAAGACGTGTACCCGTGGTGTATTGGTTCTGTGCACTGGGTCTTAAAGTGACAGCAGCCTAATATTTTTGCTGCTGTCTGTGTTTTTAATGTTAATCAAACAACAAAGGACAAAGAAAAAAATCATTTACTGTTCTTGACTGAATAACGTTTGTAACTTTAATAAGGAGTAATCTGTTTAATTTATACAGTGAAGATTAGCAAGTGTTATTTGATTATTTTATTCAATGTTGCTACCTAAAAACTACTGTTACTTGTCTTTAATAATGTTTTAAATTTATATTAGTTAGGCTAGTAGTTTTAGTGGTATTGAAATTGGAATACAGAATTGAATTTTCACTGGTATCTAAAATTTTGGTGTCATACTGTATTATATCAAACATATATTGTTCTTTGTGGCTCTTAAAAAGGTTCTTATGGAAACTTGTGTTCGCCACTAAATAAATAAATAAAAAACGTAATTGCCACTTTTTATTTCACAATTCTGACTTTTGTTCTCACAATTGCGACTTTATCAAGATATAAACTTGCAATTATGAGTTATAAAGTCACAATTGCGCGTTATAAAGTCGAATTATGAGGAAAAAATTGACTTTTTCTCAGAATTGCGAGTTTATATTTCACAATTCGGACTTTATAACTCACAATTCTAACTTTAAATCATGCAATTCTGACTTTATACTCGTAGTTCTAACTTTATAACTCGCAAATTCTGACTTCATAACTTGCTATTCTGACTACTCGCAGTTCTGACATTATAACTCGCAGTTCTGACTTTAAAACTCACAGTTCTGACTTTAAATCATGCAATTCTGACTTTAGAACTCACAGTTCTAATTTTTTAACGCAATTGCAAGTTTAGATCATGCAATTCTGAGAAAACAAGTCATAATTACGAGATTATACCTTTTTATTTTTTTATTTAGTGGCAGAAACAAGCTTCCATGAAGCATTACGTAGTAAAACTTTTATACCAACAAGTGGAACCTTTATATTTAAAAGCATATTCTTTTCCCCTCCAGTTCTGATGATGTGTTTTTAAAGCAGTCTGGACAATAAGATCATGTGCAGAATTATTTATTTCACTGTCTGGAACAAAACCAGCAGTCGTGGCAAAATCACTTCCCTCAGACATCATTTTGTCCAGCAACTGCTTGACGTTCATCAACAATTCATAATCTGAATGTTTAAAAGAAAACGCAAGCTCGACAGTCTTGAACGCGATGTTTAAGTTTGCTCAGATCCACGTGTCGAGTAATCTGATCAAGGCTTCGGTCAAGTGGAAATGTTTTTATATCTCCTACTTCACGGTGCTCTAAATTATTCAAACTTCAGGTCATCGCAGATTGGGTTTGAGCTGTGCAGTTCAAGGAAAAACTGATTTGAATGTAGAATCAAATCAAATAACTTTGCGTAAAAGGACGTTCTTTCTCTTGTTTAAATGTCTGCTTTAGATAGCCAACATATTTAGTGAAAGATGTTATTCTGTATTTTAGCATCATGGACAGATGACCAAACCTCGACCCCTTCCCTCAATAGTCTCTGATTTGATGCACACTGTAAAGTGTCTTGGACAGCTGCCTCGCCGAAACTTTTCAGCAGCTTGCTGAGTTGAGTTGTGACAGAGATATCGTAAAGCTTGGCGTCGCTTCTCTGGTTCTTCAAGGGGAGGAATATATTTATGCAAGGAACATATGCATGGTAGGGCTGCTATTAACATCACGCAGTATTACTCAAAACAAGGTTTGGGCCACTGTGAGTAATATCTAGTGACTACTCACAGCCTGTTCTCTACTGCCTCTGTCTGTGGACGTGAAATGCAGAATTAAAACTTGACTTGTTTTTTAATAAATAGGCCTAAACCTGTTGTTTTTCGCTTCACGCTGTTTCTCCTCAAATGAATAATCCAAGCTGAATTTACAACCAATCAACCGCATGTCCTTTATCTAATTACCAATCAGAATAAGATGCTGAGATGGGCTATCTGAGTGCCCTCCAAAATCAAGGGCATACAGAATGAAGGGCACTTTTTAGAATGGCTTAAATCAACATCAAACCTGATTACCGTTTCCCGCATGTCTGCTTATTTAATTTGGTTCAAATAGAGAGGTTGTTCCTGAATACAGCAATATAAGCAGACCTCCGCTCCGTTGTTATCAGTCAAAGTCATGATGGCTTTTGGAAAACAGGTCTTTTAAAGGGAAAGTTCAGCCAAAAATGAAAATGGTACGACTTTTTTTCTTCCATGAAACACAAAAGGATAAATACTGAAGACTGTACTGATCGCTGAAATTGTAATATAAATAAATTTAATTTTAGTTAAAGTTTTAGTAGCCTTTTTTTGTATTATTTAGTAATAGTTTATATATATGTACTTTATATATAACTATGCAAATATTGTTTATGCCCAAACGGCAACATTACACACTAACTAAAGTTAAAAAGTAAAATCATAATCAACCACCCCTTTAAATAATCTGGTTCAGTGTTTGCTGTAAACTGGTCCTGAAGCGCGCTCTCAGATTTACTCTGAAACCTTCCACCTCCCCAGCTCCACCTGCCTAGATCTGCTATGGGATTTATGTATGTCTATTTATGCAGCAGCAGCATATCTTACATGCTCACAGCAAGGTGTCTGTGTATCTATTAGCAGTAGCAAATCTATACTTGATCTAATCCGCTAAGACCAGGAATCACATGGACCACTTTTATGGTGTTTCTGCATCTTTTTGGAGCTTAGGATAACCAGTTGGGATAGATTTGTGTCTCCACTCTGCTCTGTGTATTCCAGCTTTTTCCAGGTTGTGAAATTCAGAGTATGAACACTTTGACGTTTTTGGTTGCTGTCATTCATCGCTCTTCCTGTTAGGGAAGCTTGTGCGTGTTGTCCAACTGTCAGTGTTGTTACCCATGGTCTAAATCACAGGCTAAGCTGTGCTGATTTTTTTCCCTCTTGTACTCTGGTGAAGAAAAGCTTTGTTTCCTTCTGTGTTTGACAGCTAATAGCACTCTGTAGAAGCTGTCATTGTAGAGGCAAAAAAAGAGAGAAAGTGAGGAAATGTTATGCCGTATGCTATTTATATATCTATATATATAAATATCACATATGCGAAGGAGTGATTGGAATTGAATAGTGAGATGGATTTAGAGGTGCACGAGTCACATGGCACGTACAATATTGATCAAATCCAGCTGGTGCTGATGAGAGAAATGAAAGCTGTGGTGATGCTGTGACTGTATTGTAACAAAACATTATCTTCAGTGTTCTGTGCATGAAAGGGAAATCCCACAAATTTTAAGTATCATGATGGTATTAAAGGTGTTGGAAGATGAACAAATTAATTAAGAATGTGCACTTAAAATTTATATAAAATGTTTTAAGATTCATATTTTTATTTATACATGCTTTTTATACACAAATGTAATTTATATTTTATTTTTACTACTATTTTATTATTTTACTATTTTAATTTATTACATTTACTATAACATAATTTTGGGTTAGGGTTAGTAACAAAAGTAACATGAAGACATATGAAGATTGTAAATGATAAAATAGATATTTTAGAAATGTTAAATGTTGAAATGTTAAATGTTAAATTTTTTTAGATTTTATCATTTATTTTAAGTACTTTAGATTTTATTTTAAGTTTTGTATACAAGTTTATAAAACAAATATATTATAACATTTTATACATTACATTTTTGTACATTTTATAAAAATAAAAGACCCCTTTGTATTTAGATTGATTGATAGATAGATAGATTGGTAGGTAGGTAGGTAGGTAGATAGATAGATAGATAGATACATAGATAGGTAGATAGATAGATAGATAGATAGGTAGGTAGGTAGATAGATAGAAGATAGATAGATTGATAGATTGATTGATTGATTGATTGATTGATTGACTGACTCCGCCCACCAATAGTTCTTGACGCGATTGACCCGAGGTCGAATCTGCCTTTTCCCGAACTCGCTTTTCTCCATTTTCCCATCGCAAATAAGATCGGAAAGGCATTTATTTTCAATAAAAATGAAGGAAATCCTTTTTTTATTTTATTTATTATGTAATTTATTTAAATTCATTTGATCTATTATAAATTAATTTAGATTTTTTTTTTTACAAAAGAAACTGCTGTGCTGGGAGATAAGGACAGTTTCATCCCAGAGTTCTGCCCTTCTCCCATCTTCACAATGACTTTGCAAGCTCTACTGCGGTTCCGCTGGGACTGTGGTGGCCCACAGAGGGGATTGGATTTTGATTGGAGACAGGGCTGGATGAAATGAGGCAGAGGCTCGGAGGCCGGCCGGCCTGCGGGGAAGCGGATGGGGGAAAAGGGCCTGCCCTGCAGGAGCAGGTACTTCGGCTTTTATTACCGTCTCCTCACACATCACCTCACGACGGAAGGTGAAAGACTGAGAGACAGGGGTGGGATCTCATTATGGAACACTGTGCGCTCTCACTAAACCATCTATCTTCATCCAGTGTGGGCCGCTAAGCATTTTCTTACCACTAATAACCCACAATGGCATTCTGATGTAATTTCGCATTTTAGAATGCAACAGTTTTTATTTTGTTGTTCATATTATTGTGGATCTTTACTCTTCCAGGAGAGGGCACTGATTGCCAGGTTGATAATGAAATTCTGGACGGCTATTATGGAACTTAATTACCTCACTAGAGCCTTCAGCAAGATAAAACTGTTTGTTTGCATGCGTGTGTGTGTGTGTGTTTGCGCACAGACAGTGGATCTAACCATGATGTAATTTGCAAATAAGCCTTGTCAAGTTCACCTTGTACCTTGAACACATTTCTGTGCTATTTGGTAAAAATTAAAGGAATTTGTACAAACATGCTTTTTTCGGGGTTGAAATGCCACTGATTGTGGGTATAGGGCTTATTCCGAACGGGGCTTGCTGATTGGCTGAGATTCACTGTAAATGCTCGACTTTCATTTCCACTTGATTTCATGGTAAATGCTGGCACATTTACCAGCTAGTGTTTACAAAGAAAGCTAGCAATTAAATCATCAAAAAGCATTCGTTTTTTCGCCTTGTAAACCACGTGCTGTTGCATGATGCTATTGTGTGAAATGCTAAAGCGGTTGAAAACGTGTGTCTTGTATTGGTATGAGACACAGGGGCTAGTTGTCACACAGATGGCACCTATAAGATTTCAATAAAGCCACATTGTGGGATATATAATCCCAAAGAGAAATAAAGTTGCAATTGTGATCAAATCAGATATGAGAAATAAAGTTGTATTCATGAGCCATAAAGTCATTTATGAGAAATGTTACAATTGTGAGATATAACATCGATTATTAGAAATTAAGCTGCAATTCTGAGATATATAAATTCATTTATCAGAAATAACATTGGAATTTTTAAATATTAAGTCATGTACGAGAAATAAAGTGGCAGTTGTGAGCTATAAAGACAATTATAGAGGCACATTTATGTGAAATAAAGTTGAAATTCTGAGAGATATAAATATTTAGTTCAGTCATGAAACTAGAGGGCGCAGGCTGACAGTTCCTTTACATAAAGAGAAGAAATCATATCATTAAACATGGCACAAGCTGATTGGCTTCTGCTGCGCCTGCAGCCAATGAGATTGTGTTCTCAACATTTAAAGGGGACCTGTAATATAAGTCTCTGGTGTCTCCACAATGTGTCTGTGAAGTTTCAGCTTAAAATTCCCCACAGATAATTTATTATTGCTTGTCAAATTCGCCCCTATTTGGGTGTGAGCAAAAACATGTCATTTTTTGTGTGTGTCCCTTTAAATGCAAATGAGCTGCTTCTCCAGAAGAGGGCAGAGCTTTAACAGCTCAACAACAACAAAGCTGGAGAATCTCACGCAGCCAAAATGCTTGTCAGTAACGGTGTTCAGCCTTAAATTGTTCAAACTGGAGTCGACACTTATGGAGAGACTCAGGAAGAAGTTACAACTTTTAGAATCAAACTGGATATTTCTGAACGGTTAGTTGATACATTTATGTACTTGCTGTGGAGTTGATTCAACTTATCGACTAACATGTGCCGTCAATTGACCCTCATTTGTGAAGCAGTCCGGCATAAAATTACTTAGTCCTTAATATATATATATATATATATAGTATAGTATAGTCTTTAAACAATGAATTCTTTAGAAGAAAATATCTCTCTTTCCATTGAACTTTGAGCGTTGTAACTTTTCAGATGTTGTTCATGCTCAAACAGCAACATTGCATACTAACTAAAGTTAAAAAAGTAAAATCATAATCAACCACCCCTTTAAATAATCCGGTTCAGTGTTTGCTGTAAACTGGTCCTGCAGCACGCTCTCAGATTTACTCTGAAGCCCTCCACCTCCCCAGCTCCACCTGCCTAGATCTGCTACAGGATTTATGTATGTCTATTTATGCAGCAGGAGCATATCTTACATACTCACAGCAGCGTGCCTGTCTATCTATTAGCAGTAGCAAGTTCATCCAAGCAGTGGCTTAACAGATCCGCCAAGAGCTAATACATAAACATTGCCATATTCAATAACAAGCTAAAACTATTCCAAGAGTTGTCATGATTGAAGGTCATTCATGAGAAATAAGGTTGCAATTTTGAGATGTAAAACCATATTGAAATATAAAGGCAATGTAAAAATGGTGACAACTATATGATTTTGTCAGCTCAAAAAACCTGTGGAAACTGCATTTGCATATGGATCTGACATGTTTGCAGGTTCTTTGAAAACGCTTGAGGTCAGGAATTACATGCAGGGATCTTATCCTAGATGAACAATAAGATCCTCAGCTCAAGAAACCTCTGGTAGTGATCTTCTAGAGGGCAACGCTTGTTGTTTGTGGACGCCCGACCTTATGGCTAAACATAATTAAGGAGGATTAGCAGAGAAGCAGCCTTGTCTCATTATCGCTCTGGCGCATGTCTATCTCACCCAGGTTTTAATTACACTCGACCAAGGGGCCCTGATACTCCCTCTGAAAGCGTTTGATCTTCAAAGGGCCCTACATGTCACCAAAAATCCAGCTTCGGTCTCCTTCTGCATCCGCTTCCTGGCTGAGGTCGTTGCAGGAGGTAAACCATAAATTCACCACACAGTTTGTGTTTTACAATGTGACAGTTATAAATAATGGCATTGCTGAATGAGCTGGGTGCGTATATATGTGTGTGCGACTGTGCCGTAATGAATGGGAACACTAAAGCGCTGATTTCCTTTTCTCTTTCTTGTGTTTTACGCAGTGAAGACTATCGATTATGGCTTAAAGGGGACATTGATTTTACCTTTGTGTCCTGCCTGTTTGACTCCCTCAAACTCTAACTGCAGCTCTTTACTCGTTCATATCTCTCTCTTTTCTCTCTCTCTCTCGCTCTATTTCTTTCACGCTCTCTCTCTCTCTCTCTCTCTCTCTGTGGAAATCCTTCTGACATATTTCTGGCCTCTTATCTGTTGCTTCCAGTTGGCTTTGCCTGGTCGGCAGCCAGTGAGGAGGTGACATGTTAGAGGAGCCTTTATAATTCACCAAACATATCCTCCCTGGAGATCTCATTCCTCTTTCTAAAAGAAAGGGAAAAAAGAGGTTTAGGTTGTCATCGCCCATCTGTAAAATATATCCTTCACATCGCGTTTAGACTGAATCTTTAATCTAGTCCATTACATTTTCCATTCTTTCCAGGAATATGTTTAAGAGAGTGACCCAAAGGAGACGTTTAGGGACGGGCATTCATGTAGATTTAATGATTCTGTTGGACGGTAAATTGTGGCTTTCTGCAATTAACCTTTGTTTTAACCCTCTTTGTCATTTCCAATTTCACAGACAGTGCTATTTGTCATCACAAGAACATGGTTGCTCTCCAAACGCACATTTATTTAGAAATGTATCTGCCAGCCACTTGAAATTAGGTGATTTAATTTATCACAAAAATGTAAGTCACTTGTTAAATTTAGTTGCTCTACTTCCTGATTGTTTGGTTTTGATTCATATGTGCAAATCAATAATAATTTTAAATGATAATTTAATGATGATGATAATTCAGCATCATTACTCCAGTCTTCAGTGTCACGTGATCCTTCAGAATTCATTCTAATAGGCGGATCTGGTGCTGAGAAACATTTCTTCTTCTTCTTCTTCTTCTTCTTCTTCTTCTTCTTCTTCTTATTATTATTATTATTATTATTATTATTAATATTATCCTATGTATTTATATATGTTGAAAGCAGTTGTGTTGCTTAATAATTTTGTGGAAACAATGCATTTTATTTTTCAGCATTCTTTAAAGAATAGAATGATCAAAAGAGCTGCATTTATAAAGAGTTGAATCTTTTGTAACATTAGTAAAAATAGCATAAAATAGCAAAAATATACATCTTGTGGGCATTTGAAAATATAATCAATGATTAAAAAAATTTGAAAAAAATCAGAAAAAGCAACCACTGATAGGAATAACACAATTTTAAAGCTTAGAAATTGCATTTATTCATTTTGTTCAGCTCTTAATGAATGCTGAGTGATCCCGCTAAACCGGAGTGTACCACCCGGGGGCGCCACCTAGCTACAAAAAAATTAATAATCTTATTTTTCAAAAATTCTCGATCAACACAAAATAAGTGTCATTTGAAAGCTTAGAGTCTGAATTTTACAATGTTAGGCAATTCGATTTACTCCTGAGTAGTGCTGGGCTATTTGCTGAAAAATAAAAAAATAAATGTTTTTAAATAATTTATGAATTTTTTTTGTATTATGCACTGCAATGTGTGAAAAACATACTGCTCAGATAATCATGTGTCATATGTCATTTGAAAGGTCTCACGGAGTAGAATACAACAAGCATAATAGTTTTGGGCTTTGACTAAACTTGAGCGAGTTTTTGTACGTGAAGCCCCACAAGACCCATATGTTATGGCGTAAATGCTGATGTGGTCATTATCTACAGCAAATTCTCACGATTAAAACATCAACATAATCCAATAAGTCGTTCACGAGATATTCCTCGCCGAATAACAACACATAAAACCCCACAGGTGCACAGACGCTAACTAAAATCAGATGTAGCTTTCATGTGGCATTTTCGCATATAACTTCATGAAATATGCATAGATCGTGGAAAACGGCACATCATTACTTACAGTGGATGCTCCCGATTGAAATGAGTCCAAATTCAACATATAATCCCTTACAGCGATCACAAAATATTCCTTGTGAACGAACGATTTTATAAATGCCCATTAGGGGGCGTCAAGGGCTAAAAAAAAATGCTGCAACTTTTGATTACTTTATGCTATCGCCACAAAATTTGAATCAGATGCAGCTCATATATACAGGAAGTTTTGCAAAAAATAATTTCCTTCATGAGATATTGCATGTCAAATTAGAAAGATATGTAAAATTTCCCTTTAACACACTTTTTTTGCCTTTTATTAGCAGATTTTAAGCATGAAAATGTCCAAATTGTTTTTTTTAAAAAGTTTTCTTTCAAACAATACTAACCTTTTGACTCTCCTTGCTATAGTTTTGGAGTTACGAGTCTTTACTTTTTTGTGTGTCACTCAGAAAAAGCAACTCTAAAAATGCCTTCAGGGCTTGTATTGGATATTAGATGAACCTGGGGTAAGTTTAATTTTAGCTGTCCAACGTTTGATTGATGGCCATATAATAAATCCTTTCTAATATTCATAAAGAAAAATGGAGGGCAATGGAATTGTAAATAACACAACGTCTCAAGTTTTTTCCCCGTCAACTTTAACACGGCGTTCCAAAAGCGCGATATTCATGGGCGAGAAATCACACAAATCGTGATCCCAACTGTCAAAGCTGTTGGTCTAGTGCATGTTTTTTTTTACATAAAAACAACGGAAAGCAGCACAGTTAAACTGTAAAACGTGTTCTGTGTGAATTCTCCCCAAGTGAGATGAAAGTCTATAAAAACACAGCAGGATTTTATGCCTGAGAGGTTGAAAAAGTCTGTGAGGAATTCGGGAATGGCCCGGCACTGACCGTACACGTGACGTACACGGCGGGAATCTTCACACCTCTCAAAATGTCAAAGATATACGGATGAAATGTCAAGGGAGGAATCACCATACTCTTCATTCTACCCATCTACCACTCATTTTAATCTTCCAGAGCAGAAAAAGCATTTGAACGAGCATAGGCAAATGTAACTGGCATTGAGCAGATTTTAAATTACATCGGTCCAATAAGCTTTGGATATTTTATATAATATTACGACTGCTGTGAGATGTTATGAATACAGATTTTGGCAAGCGAACACGGTTATTGTAATGGCATTTAAGAGATGAGATGTACTGTTTCAGTAGAGCCTAAGCTAGGCCTATCCTCAACTGTATTTTGTACCCGGCTTTATTTTGTAGCCAATGGTCATTCTCAAATGCCCCACGTTTGACTCCATTGCAATTTGCTTATGCAGCTATTTATCGTATTTCATTTAATTTAGAGATGGTCCATGGTGCCGGTGAGGCATTTGAATCACAACACAGTGAAGTTGGTCGCTCTCTAAGCAAGCAATAATAATGTATCACAAAATTTTTATAGGCCAATAGATCATTAATTCTCACGCCTGCATTTGCTTGCTGCTGACCTACGCAGAAAAAAACCCAAGCTCTCACCTCACGCTAAATTCTCGACGACTTCCATTAAACTTTCTTCTGTGTAGTTATCTGATCGAGTTTATGCTTTTCACGCCAGTGATTGAGATTAATTTCGGTTGCTATGCTGATTTTTTTCCCTCTTTCATGTGACGCAAGTCCAATTCATTTAGTGAAACGGTTCACTTCACTTAAATGAACTGGTAAAGAACAATTGAGAGAGGGTCTGTACGAGATATTTTTGTAGCGAAACACAATATATTACAATAAAAGCATCATATTTAGTTGCAAGAATTGTAATCTTGAGTATAAGATACAATATTACTAAATTAATTTTGTACGAATAATAAATGATTCATTGACTGTGTTTATAAAGTTGTTCTTGAATGAATCATTTGAGCTCATGATGAACTTACTTGTCGCCCACTACTGGCATAATGTTGGCTGTATCATATGTGTATCTACCGTGTATATCATAGTGTATATTTTATATTGCTGTTGCTTCGTTCATTGGTTTGTTGATTCATTCATTCAGTCTTTTGTTAGGGTGGATTGGAAGGGATCATGAACAGGATGAACCTTTTAATTAACTGAGCATCTCGTTCCTCCTTAAGAAACGTCTTAAGATTCACTCTTGACAAAAAGCAGACATTCAATAAGATTTATTATGTGTGACCAATTATGACAAATGGAGGAAACATTCACAACACATTACTGCGCTATTATTAACCACCTTCCAGTTCGACACATCATTGAAAACTCGTTTTTTTGTCATTTTTCCCTGTTTGAGAAAAGCCATTACAATTCTCAGAAAAAGCACCGGGGCCAAATTTGCTGTTTGCTTTTAGCCATATCTTTTTTTGAAAGAGTGGTCCTCCACCTTGTTCAAATCAACAGCTTCTTTGAAATGGAGCCATTGCACCCAAGAGTGAGCACACTGTTCTATCTGAGAACACTCTCAAGGTTGGGCGATATTGGTTACATTCTGGGATAAGCCTGCAAAACTACCAATTAAATTTTAATCCATAACAATGACGTCCTCTTTGAATAAATCAGGAGCTGGGTAATTGACTGGAGAGTTGGAGAAGTGGATGCCAACGGTTTGAGGCGATCTCATTGGATGATGGCAGCACAGTTGGAGAGATAAGAGAAGTGGTTAGCAGGCCCTGCAGTCACAGCCCGCAGGCACGCAACGCGCCAGAGTTGTCGGAGAGAATGAAATGTGACTTATCTGACTGACGGCTAGTTAGATGACGAATACAATTTCAATGTTGATTGAGAAGATTAACAGAGAGAAAAAAATGAGGAGATGGAAGTCACAGAGGAGTCTGTAATATACACCACAACCTGTAACATATTAAGCGTATAGTTTGACGTATTTATTTGAGGGGAAATGCCGTTTTAATCCCCATGGCTTTGTTTGGCGTTCCTGCTAGCTTTAGCGTGTAAACTAACCTGAGGCCAAGTTTAAAATAAGTGCCCAAATGTGACTTGTACATTATCTTGCCATCTTAACAAGTACACTTATACTTGTAGTACATGCGTCATTGCCTTTTTCAGTGTGAACACCACTAAAACTAGTGTTGCTGTTAGCTTTAGCATGTTAGCTAACCTGAGGCCAAGTTTAATACAAGCGCCCAAATATGACTTACGTATTATCTTTCCATCTTAACAAGTACACCTATACTCATAGTACATACCTCATTGCATTTTCCAGTATGAACATTAGTACTAAAACTAGAGTTGCTACTAGCTTTCGCATGCTAGCTAACCTGAGGCCAAGTTTAATACAAGTGCCCGAATATGTCTTTTACATATTATTTTGCCATCTTAACAAGTACACTTATACTCATAGTACATGCCTCGTCGCCTTTTTCAGTGTGAACACTACTAAAACTTGTGTTGCTGCTAGCTTTAGCCTATTAGCTAACCTGTGGCCAAGTTTAATGTGCCCAAATATGTCTTTTACATATTATCTTGCCATATTAACAAGTACGTTAATACTCATAGTACACCCCTCATTGCATTTTCCAGTATGAACACTAGTACTAAAACTAACGTTAGCTTTAGCATGTTAGCTAACCTGAGGCCAAGTTTAAGTGCCAAAATATGTCTTTTACATACTATCTTGCCATCTTAACAAGTACACTTAACCTCATTTGAGGGAAATTCAGTTTTAATCCTCTTGGCTCTGTGTTTGGTGTTGCTGCTAGCTTTAGCATGTTAGATAATCTGAGGTCAAGGGTAAACCAAGTGTCCAAATGTGACTCGTATTATTTTGCTATCTTAACAAATACACTTATTCTTATAGTGCACGTCTTGTATTTTTTCAGTGTGAACACTACGTAATAATATAGAAGTATTTCCGAGAGTGATCTTTGTGTTTGTGTGTGAAGTGTACATGCACACTTCTGTATGTTTGGATAGATACCGAAATGTACAATATCAATATACTGACAGCATGTAAAGCTTAATTTTGTTGTGCAACTTTAGAGACGTCCAAACTTTCCCAGGTGATCAAGTTCAGTTCTAATCACTGGACTCTTATTTATCAGTAAATGTCAAATTTTGCCTATTAAAGACATTGGTCTAAAATTTTGTTGATGTGCTGCAGCTAGGTCTAGGATTTATTTATTTGCAAGATGACTGAGCGTTACATTAGCATATTATTGATACAGTATGTGGATCCCACTGCAGTGACTTTGACATTTTCAAGTGCATTTAACATTATGTTTAATATGCTTATCTACACATCTCTTCCGAACTAATTTAAAGATGTGTGGAACCTCTGACAAGACAGTATTCAAGGCCTTGTCGAAATATTACCCTTGTACTTTGTATATTGCTGACACAGCGTGTCTCTTTCATCAGGAATATTTTAAAGCTTCCCCATCATATTCCCATAATTTAGAATCACCTCTAGAGACATACATTTACTTTAAAACTGTGTTGACTCAGGTTCATTTTCATCATAAATCATGTTAATATATACAAAGAAACTCCTATTTCTGAATATACCTTCACATAAGAACATGATCACATGCAATATAAAATCCATGTATGCACGTTCTTATTGTTTAAAGTGCAAATGTACTCGAGGATTGCAGCTGTTGGCGGTTTCTTGGTGGCTTTCTGCTGCTCATGCACATTACAGAGCGGCATTGTCTCATGGGATATCATATTATGGACATTGATCTTTTTGTGAGGAGGGCTCTTGACAGCAGGAGGTGACAAAACCCTCTGGGAAATATTATCCTCTGCTCCTGACATCACAGCGTTGACAGTTTGCATTAGCATCACTTGTATGGGATCGTGTGTAGGCAGCACAATACGTAAGGAAGTGAAGCAATGTGTTGAATTCATCCATTCTAGTGATTTTCCACATATAGTAACATTTTTTGTACCACTAACTTTATAATATTAAAAATATTTTATTTATTTTATGAATGTAAAATCTAGCTATATATATAATATTTAAGTGTAAATTTAGTATATTTAATATAATATTAGGCATTGATTTTATACATTCTGAAAGTAACTGGGACCCTTTTGAAATGCCGAACAAATAAAGTGTAATTTCAGGCCTGCAGAACTGAAGTGGGTCACTGCACTCAGGATGTATTTGGACAGTAGTGTATTACAAATTACTAAATACCTCCAAGTGCGGTAAAATGATGGTCGGGATCATTTTCTTCCTGTAAACAGCCTAGAAATGATCAGTAAACGCTGAAGTTGATGTAAGGCAGCATCCACCTGTGAGAGATGCTCATAAATCTCTTTTTTTTTCCCCCTCTGGCTTCTCTCTTTGGTTTCTTGTAATTTGAAGTTTGATGAATATCCCCTTCCCCATCATCCTTCCTGTCGCTGTGAGTGGGAAAACAATTAGTTGTGTCCACTAATGAATCAAGACTGCCTTGAATTCATTTTCATAAAAAGCACATATGTCGAGGCAGAGGGTCAAAGCCCACATAACAGATGCTTCAAATCAATGAGCTTTTTCATAATGACCACAACAGCCTGTAAACAAGAGGGATGTCAGATTATTTACAGTGTTGGGAGGAATGCATCGTAAGTAACGTAGTAAGTAATCCGATTACTGCATACTGCAGTTTAATGCATTACAAGTTACAGTTACATATACTTATAACAGTTACAAGTAAAGTAACACATTATTCTTAAATTTACAAGAACATATCTGACTTACTTATTGACTGACAGCTCTCCTCCCCATGTTGAGAGAAATCTGGAGTAAGTGCAGAGGCGTTGTGTGTAAACATGATGGTTATTGCAGTTCTGGACTAAATGTGAGCATGAATTTACTCATCTCACTTGCACAAAAATAGATAAAGTATTTCTGTGAATAAGAGGAGTGAAATGCAAACTCGGAATATTACACAAACCTGCAATAATCTTTGCTGCCGATGATCCAGTTCAACCAATAAACATCACACTTGTGTTTTTATTGCTGAAGAGTGTTGAACCAGAGGCTAATTCATTTCACTTTTGGTGTTAAAGGGCCTTTACATTTGCCAAAAATAAAACTTTTTTTTAGTTATTAAAAAAAAAGTAACTCAAAAGTAATGTAACAAAATACTTCCCATAAAATGTAACACAATTAGTTACTTGTGAGTAATGCAATGTTGTAATGCTTTACTTTTTTAAAAGTAAATTTACCCAACACTGCTTATTAAAGAATTAGATCACTTTCAAATGAAAATTAGCCCAAGCTTTACTCACCCTCAAACCATCCTAGGTGTATACGACTTTCTTCTTTCTGATCCTTTAATGTGTGAACTTCTAGAAAAAAAGGGCTCAATTGGGTTCAATAATGAACCCTAGGGTTCTTGACTCAATTTTAAAGAACCATTTATGCCAAAGTATGTTAATGAGCCGTTTAATTCATAAAATTAAAATTGAATTAAAACAAAATTAATTAAATCTAAATCCATAAAATGATCCCATGATAGGAGCCCCTAAATGGTTCTATATATGAAGTGCCAGACAGAATTCTATAAGATTGTATCTGAATTGGTAAATAACAAATTACATTGCATTTATAGTATATAACCATAGACTCACTTTCTTCAAAATTTCTTGTGGAATGTGAAGTGACATGTGTGTGAGTAAATAATGACAGAATTTAATCAGGCATGAACTGTTTCGAAGTTTTAACCTCTTATATGTGCTGTTATTATATTATAAACCCTCTGTCTGGAGTCTCTGAAATCCCTAGCACTTCATCTAAAAGTTTTCTGAAAGCATTTCACGCAGTGTGTATAGCTCTTCAAGCGCTAATACTCACAGTATTTGGCAGGAGGCGTCGTACAGGGTGCTGGGAGTGACCGCAGACAGTTTGTTGCCTGATAAAAGACATTTTGGAACAACGCCACATCTGTGATTGAATCTGCGGGCCTTGGGTTTAACACTCTCAACAGGAGGGAAATCTTGCCAGCCGCCACAGTTTTACAAACGTGTCCACTAATGTTTTGCTCCTTGCACACTTAAGTGACACAGAGTCTCATATTAATTCAAGAAGTTTTCATTTACATTTTTTTTTCTATATGTAGATAATTAATAAAAACTTCTAGAACCAATTCAAAACACATGCACACACAAAAATAAAAACAAATACAGTATATATACATATATATTGTTGAAAATCCTTTGTTTAACAGCGGACTTGCTTATGGGGCACGTAAAAGCAATGCCACTAAGTCTTAAAGTGGAGCTATTGTCTTGACATGTTTCTATTGAAGCCAATTCTCATTCATTAGTGACTGAACACTTCAAAAGCAATTAAAGAGACGCAGGCTTTGTCTTTAGATGGATCAAGCCCATTAGGGAAGTCTTGTCAAAGAGTCCATCTTGCCATAAAACTGTTTGGCTTCAATCGAAAGATCTCAGGTCCCCTACTGCGTCTTGTTACAATGGCGAGCAAGAGAGGGGCTTTTAGTACGGCCGTCCACTAATTCCTGCCCTAGACAATGATCCATACAACATACTTGCGTTCAAAGTTGACACAAATGATTTTGCGTGACACGCTAATTGAGTGGCTCGCCAGCTGTTATTAGAGCAGAGAGCATACAAATATTAGAGAAGAATATGGTATAATGAAATAAAGGACATGGGAATATGTAATGAAGAAGGCCTGATTATCAACAATAGTAATTCTTTTGAACTTATTTATTACACAATACAAATAATTAATTATTCAATGTTTTAAACATGTCACTTGAGTAAATGATTCAATGACTCATTCATGAAAACTGTTATTTGTTTCATTGAGTGATTTCAGTGTTGAACAAATCGATTCAGCGACCCAATCACTTGGCTGCGTCCGAAATCGCGTACTCTTTTTTTTTTTTTTGATCAAGTAATTATTACTTCTATAAAGTACATTCAATATAGTAATGTGTGTAGTATGAATATAATCCATATGTACTACATTCGCAAAGTGTCCTAATCATGTGACCTACCAGCGTCAGTTGTGTCGCTTCAGTGCCATTCACAAATCCTCTCCCGTGGCCTCATGGGATAGTAAAGTGTATGCACACTTTAGAATGTCACCAGAATCCGGGTACTTTTTGCCTACTCTGTTATGAGTACTGTGAATTCGGATATACTTTTGTTGTGCTGTTTTTCACCTATATAGTATGCGATTTTGGATGCAGACTGTATTTATTGAACAAATCGGTTCAGAGAAATGACTCGCGCATTAAGGCGGTCACTTGTCGCCACCTATTGGTGTAAGAATGTAATGCGCAGAAAGAGCTCCATTTGAAAGAACAACAAAAAATGTCATTTCTGAAAAAAGCACTATTTAATCAGATCATCAGTGTTGTGATGGCATTGCTTTTTGCACAACTCCATTTGTTGTGGAGGAAAATAAACAGCAATTAATGCAAGAGCCATAAAACAAGCATGAAAGAGATATGAGGCAATAACATATGCTTTGATGGAGGGCTTCTGAGAGCATTCTGGTTCGTGGTTCATTCTTTCATGTGTTATGAAGTATTAAAGCAGGGTTTTCTCAAGCAGGTATTTCATTATTGTTTCTAATCAGCCCGGCTGCAGACCCTAATATTGTCAGGGCTTATCAGGAACCAGACAAACAATGGCCACAAAAATCAGCATGGAAGAGGGAATTGAAAATTTGGCTTTATATCCCATAGTGATCAGTTCTTCTTGAAATTCAAAATTATTACAGTGCTTTTCAAGGCAGAACATAGTGGTTTGAGGTTTGTTCTAAACTCAGCATAATAAGCCAATGATTTCAACCTGAACGGCTTCATTTTTAGTGCATCAAGTAGTGAACTTCTTGATTCAGTTGAACGAACCGATTCAATAAATGGTTGTTTTAAAGGGATAGTTCACCCACAAATGAAAACGATTTACTCATCCTCGAGCCATCCATATGACTATCTTCTTTCAGACAAACACAATCGGAGATATATTAAAAAATATCCTGGCTCCTCCAACCTTTATAATGGTGGTGAATGGTGCTCACAATTTTGAAGCCCATCCACCCATCATAAAAGTAATCCATACGGCTCCAGGGGGTTAATAAAAACCTTCTAAAGCGAAGCAATGTGTTTTTGTAAGAAAAATATCCATATTTAAAACTTAAAATAAGTAGCTTCCGGCAAACGGCTGTTACAACGAAGTCTAAAATTAGAAGTCTAATTAGAAGTCTAAAATGGGAATTTTTAAAGAGAAATGTTTGAAGATTTCGAAATAAGAGAAGAGGAGCTTAAACCCTATTTGTTTAAGCTTACGCTACATCTTACGTAATTCGTCGCGTCAGAGTTTACTTTTTCGCCGTAACTGGATGCGTACGGTCATTTGTTGGAAGCTAGTAATCATAGTTTATAAAATTAAACATTTTTATTACAAAAACCCATCGCTTCACTTCAGAATGCTTTTATTATCCCCATGGAGCCGTATGCATTATTTTTAGAATGGATGGATGCACTTTTTTGGGAAATCATGAACGCCATTCACTACCATTATAAAGCTCGGAAGAGCAAGGATGTTTTTTTTAATATACAGAAACTCTTATTATGTTCATCTAAAAGAAGATAGTTATACACTCCTAGGATGGCTTGAGGGTGAGTAAATCTTGGGATAATTTTCCTTTTTGGGTGAACTATTCCTTTAATCTAACAAACAACAGAATTTGGCAAGCTATATTGAGACTGAATCATTTTGGTGAATCGGTTCTCTCCGATAGTTCATAAGTGAAAACTAATTCACAAAAATGATTCAAAGAGGACTAAGTTCCCTGTCGTGGCCATTGCCAGGATTCAAAAGACGCATCCATCTATAGGATCACAAAGACAAGCTGTATCTGAATTAGGGTGATCTTTTACCCTTATTCTGTGATATCTTCCCTTATCAAAGAGCCCTTTAAACCTCTAAAATCTTTTTTAAGTGGCAGAAATCTGTCAGACCTTTGATTATACCTAATAAATACTAATGAACTTCTTATTTCTTCCACTTCTCTACAATATTTTCAAATTCCCTTACATCTCCTGAGATCAAGGGGTGAGGTGCCGAAATCACAATCATAATGAGAATGGTTTATGGTGGGAGTGAAATCCAGCTATAATGGGGTATACCTTGAGATATAGCTGAAAGAATCCATTTGGAGTGAAGCCATAAGATGACGCACCGTCAGGATAAGATCCGACTGGGGACCGTTTTCAGCCAACGATCCTAAGAAGGTTATTGATTATCCTTTTGGTCTAAATGATGCTCTGGGTATTTGCTGTCCCTTTGCTCATGTGAAATCCGGGACATACGCTCTGTGGCTCGCCACACGTGTGTGCAGCATGTGTTAATCCGTGTTGTTGATGCTTGTTTGCCATTTATCTGCGGGTGTGTGGCGGAGTGAGATTGAGCCTCGGTGGATTCAGCTCTTACACAGAGAGGGAATGTGGAGTGCTGGTTCTAGTAATGAACTGCCTGGCAGTGATCTTATATTTTACAGGTGTGGCGGGCCTCTTAATTTTGTAAAAGACATAAAGTCCTGAAAAAAAAAGATAAGCTATCTTACTGACATCAAACTTTTGAACAGTAGAGTATATATTATGTAATGATTATTTTGTAGGCTATGTACAGTATACCGTTTACATGTATGTAAACAGTTAAAATGTATGGATGAAATTTTAAGTGCTTTCTACGTGCTATAACGTTGCGCCAGCAGGTGGCAACAAGTGATTATAGGTGAGTCATTGAATCATTCATTCAACCGATTCGTTCAAACTGAATGATTCAGGAACAAAACAATACTGTGCTTGGTGTTACAATGATTCTAAACGAAACAAAAATAAAACAATTAAATTTGAGTTTATCAATATCACCAATACATTTTCAGTGAAACAACAATGTTGTTACGTTTCTGCTGTGTCATTGTTTTAAACAGTATTTTGCTGTTGGAGCAAAAACAACTGGCAAAAATAACGTGTGTTTCTCAATATCAACTTTTGTTCATGATCTGTTGTGCTATCACACAATGCTGCTTGTCCGTTACTCCAATACGGTTTGATATACAGGCCAAACTGTTAGTTATTACGCGACGTGAAATAAACACTCGGAACTAATAACAATGGCGGGAATTGTTCTTAGTGGATTCATAGTTTTTCCTTATTTATATGTTAATCCGTTTATATTATGCATGGTGAAAATCAAGTTTTTAATGTTGATTATATGTCTGTGCTGTTTTTAACATGCTTTAAAGCTGCAATATGTAAAATTTTTGCTAACATACTTTGTACTTACAAAATTCCAAATGTTTCCAACTATTTGTAAATTATAAAATTATAGAGAATCGCAATTTTAAAGGATCTGGGACGTGTGAGGGAGTCACCTGTAAATGGCCTCATTACCCTCGGTTTTTATTTTGTAGAAACCATTGAAACGGTTAATTTTTACTAATTATTGTAAAATAGCTCAAAACGTTTAGTTTTATTGTTTAAATCTAAATTTTTAAGATTTTCTGCGAGTGCCATGCTTTACCATGCCTCGACGAAAAGCTAACATAGCATAAGGAGATGCAGCTTTATTTTTGGGAAGATTAATGCAGCATTTTCTCTGTCATACAACATGTTTTAAAATTAATTGCATGCCATTTATCAACACAAGCCATCCAGAATTTAATATGATATTCTAATATCAATCTATAGTCTCACAGCAGCCGTCAAGCGAACGCACAGAGTAACGATATAACATCTTTTTCAACACTCTAAAATAAAATGATAAACAGATCTGCATTACCTCACACTCGTGACCGGAAAAGCGGAAGCGACTCCGGCGACCGTGGCATAATAAAAGTCCAGCTTCAGCTTCTCGTTCAGCTCCACAACACTCGGTCCTACTCTGCTTCATAATACAGTAACATTAATAATCACATCCATGAACAAGATTTCTGCCCGAGTCCCATCCCGATTCTTTTCCACCGACTGTGAGGTGAAGACCACACGTCCCATGATTCTGCGCTCAAACTTGGGGTCATCAAGCTACGCCTTTGTTTTGAATAGGCGACGTCTAGTGGACGAAAAGCGACTTATTGCACCTTTTAGAGAAACAATGTGCAAATTCACCATTGCTGAGTATTTTTTAAAAACTGCAGTGAACCAAAGACCGCCTGAAAATCGCCCCGTTCTCTATGTTACAAACTTGCTGTAACCAATCACTTGCAGGCGGGCTTTAGCATATCATTAACTATGGGTCTCAAGGTTATCCTGAGATATTTTTCTGTTGATATGAAAAATCTGGTAGCAATATTGTGGGTGAATTACGAATATGATGTATATTAAGATGTTATGATGAAGTATATGCCTTTCTGCACTGACGTTCTAAGCGTTTCTAACGATGTTGGTTTTTAGATTGCAGCTGTCTGACTGAGATGGCGAGAGGAACATGATTTGTGTAACACAAGCAACACATTATTAGCTGTTTGATAACGTAGTCAAGCAAAAGGCTAATCATATTAATTATTGTTATGTGTCCGACGCTGTAGAGAGCAATACATAACAAGCATTAACATTCTGATAAATGGTAGATGAGCCTGTTTAATTCACTCTTCTAATTCTTCTTCTGAATCAGTTACTGGTTCAAACATATATGGCTGAATTAAACCAGTATTTCCATTGCCATTGTGTCGCTTTCACTACAGGAAAGTTGAGCGAATGGATCAGGTAGTCCAAGCCGGTGTGATTGAGTCCATTGGATCCATGTATATTTAAAGAAACAAGGGTGAGATACATTCAAGCTATTTTAAGGCACAAAGAAATTATGTCATTTTGGTGATAAAAGAAAAGTTTTAAGGGATAACATTGACTAATACGATATTAATAATAAAAATTATATTTCTTCAAAATATTTGATTATGTATGGCATAGTTTGAAGGTTTCATGATTGTATCTATTTGTTGAAGGTTTTTTGCATTAACAGAAAGGTGAACTTTTACAGTCAACATCTGTCGGCAATTTGTCGACAGCATGTATGAAATGTTTCCATGTCCCCATCTTCATTCTCCTTGGCGGAGGACGGAGAATGATGACAGGGCTTGTTTTAAAGGGCTGCCGTGGGGTGAAGATGGATTGGCTTGTCATCCGTTGGGGACTTGACAACGTTAATGTTTGTCAAGTTCACGTCAGAGATGGGATGGGATGGGGTGGGACGGGACGGGATGGGGTGGGGTGGAGGCCACACCTCAGGATGGAGAAAAGGGAAGCTCGGGGGTGCACAAAAGAGATGTGGAGGGGAGGAGAAACAGAACGATCATCTTTGTAAAACACTTCAGGACACTTCGCACTGTTTGCAGGTGCAGGGGGATCAAACCTGATAAAATTTTCATTTTCCCTCTCAAAAGAGCGCTGGGAAAGTTGATGATGTGTATTAGTTCTTTTGGACTTTTATTTAGGTTAACCAGATCATTTTTTTTTATGTAATTCATTTAATTTTAATATGATGCACTATTCTAGTCTACACCACAGTAGTCTCTTATTCTCACCAAGGATGGATTTATTTGTTTTTAATAAAAGTACAGTGAAAACAGTAATATTGTGAATTATTATTATTATTATTATTACAAATGTTTTGAATTTTTATATTTTAAAATGTGATTTATTCCTGTGATGCAAAGCTGAATTTTCAGCATCATTCAGTGTCACATGATCCTTCAGAAATCATTCTAATATGCTGATTTGCCTCCCAAGAAACATTATTACTATCTATGTTGAAAACAGTTGCCCTGCTTAATATTTTTGGAAACCGTGATGCATTATTTTCAATTTTCTTTCTTGACGAATAGAAAGTTCAAAAGGACAGCATTTATTTTAAATTTCAAAATGTCTTTACTGTCACTTTTGATTAATTAAATGAATCATTGCTGAATAAAACTATACATTTCTTGATGATATTATAATAATAATAGACAAACACACACACACTTATATATATATATATATATATATATTTACATCATATCACCACCTGTAGTATAAACATGAAAATATTTTCAGTAACCCTTAATGTTTTAAACACTAAATACAGACTTGTAAAAAAGGTTAATGGAAAGGATGTTTTAATAACTAAAATATTGCCAATTTTATCTTTGCAATCCAAGTTTTTGATCAATTTTCAAATATGTGCTTCTTCGCTGCTGCCCAAAACATGAATGTTGAATGAGTTTCGACGTTCCTCTATGAATATTTAAGCGACGACACAAAGACCGCACACGCTGCTGCCATTGAGCAAAAATTTGGTGTCCACCGTCCGCATTGCTCATTAAAATGAGATTTAACAGGGATTTTCATTTTCAGTAACAAATGTATTCATGGCTAGCCCATCAGTCATTGTCAAAAGTAATCTCATTTTCCTTGTGCGAGGGAGACAGACGCACAAGGAGGTGAGCGACAGCTTTTTTCGGCCGAGAGGGAGGGGTGCTGGATATTGTCCACCTCCTGCCGTCTTTTCACTTCCTGTCACACAGGAATAGGTGGAAACCCACTGTTACCAGGACGCTTCAAAGCGCCTATAAATTTCCATATTTCCCATCCTGACACAAAAACAAGTGATATTATTTACAAAAAATAGAGGATAAAAAAGAAAGAGCATTTGGTGTGTGCTGTGTGGAAATAAGATGAGGAATTAGCAAATGAATGCTACAGTGGCCCTCTGCATGTTACCTGCACTGTGACAATTTGTTATCTTTGGCTAAACAGCTGTGTGTCGGGCAACCCCCACCCCCCACGCTCCCTTAAAAAAGGGATCCAAAATTAACTTCTGGCCAAACATGCCGAATGGCAAGCGGATTGGGAAAATTCATGGGCCGTAAATATATCGTCCAGCCATTAAACTGTATTGCATTGTAATTTTAAATTTTTATTTTTTTTGTTTCATATATATATATATATATATATATATTTTTTTTTATATATATATATATATATATATATATATATATATTTTATATATATATTTATATTTTATATATATATTTATATTTTATATATATATATATATATATATATATATATATATATATATATATATATATATATATTTTATAGATATACATACATGCATGGAATAGAAAAAAGCCTGACATATTGTGTTAAAGATAAGAATCCTTTTTTCCCTGTAGATTCACAGCCGATGTGTCTAGTGGGTGGTTTGTATGCGTTTGAATTGCATTGTTAACTTGTCAGACGATCAGTGTCACAACTGAATTTAAAACAATTACATTGTTTCTAATAGAAACGTACAGAGTTGCGTTGCTCAGTTTTGTGGCCTGTTTAAATGCGCAGTCACATGTTGACATTCAAAGATCGTTTTGGTTTATTGCCTTGCTAACTGCTGTTAGTAAAATTCCCTTTAAACTCCTAGATTGTCACACTCTTTCTGCAGTCGGTGTGGAACAGAGAATGATTTACCATCTGTTTTTGCCACTTGTATCAAGACGTAAACATCAACAGTCTCGTTTTCAGCATGTGCGCCAGTCTCCTTTACTCGAGTAGGGTAATTGAAGAGGTTACGTTACGCAATTTAAGATTTAACGTAAAGTCACGCATGTCAAGTACATGAAATGAATGCGTTTTCACGAGCATATTTACGCATGTTCGTTTTATCTGTAAAAACACAAGTGCCAGGAGAGATTAAGAGGCGGCGAATGTGAACCCACACACTGCCGAACCCCTGCGATCTGCCAGGAGCTTACCAGGGGAAAACAACATCTGACTCCTCTCTGTAAAACCACTGTTGATGTACTAAGTCTGTGATAAACAGGAAAACTGTTCCGTTTCGGTGCATTTTGAGGTAAATTATACATGAAAGCTGAGAGGCTATACTGTGCAACATGAAACAGCATTTTACTGTAGTTCTTTTTAAGTTTTATTTTTGGGGATTTTTGCTTTTATTGTGATAGAATAAACAAGGTGGGAGAGGGGGACGGGATCGGGAAAGGTCCACAGGCTGGGACTCCAACTCAATTTTCCCAAAGCGCAATGGCACTACATATCTGTGCTGCCCACGAGGCTATCGGCACCAACATTTTATCTATGTTTCCATCCAAAGTTGGGAATTTAACTTTTGCCCAAAATTGGAATATTGGAAGATTTGAGAATAAAGCACCATTTCCATCTCGTGTGTTCAAGAGAACAAAATCGTCACTTCCTGGGAAATTGGTGCAAAATATATGTAATAAAAATGGAAGTTGTTGCAGTCAGGAAAAGCCACTTTTTTTTTTCTGACTTCAGAAGACTTAATATATATTGCACGAGTCATATGAACTACTTTCTAAATACTTTTGTTTTTCTTTTGTGTCCTTTTTGAAGTTTAAAAGCTTTAGTTCTTTGTAAATTTCACAGTCTTCAAAATTCAACAGAAGAAAGCCGTACGGGTGGAAAAACGATATGAGGGTCGGTAAATGAACTAAATAAACCAATGCACAGCTTGAAAGGCGCCTTTCACTGTTCTCTGACATGAAAACATAATGCGTTATGTTTGAAACACGTCCACGGTGTTCAAAATGTGTTCCTTCTTATCCCACCTTCTTTCTTTCATAAGTCCTTTACTTTCATTCCAGAATGTGCATGAAAAGCATCTTCAGTGAAGTTCAAATCTCCAGAACGTATACTCGCATGCGTCCTCAGGGCCACTCTGAGCTTTAATGGGGTCCACGCTTGGATCTTTAATTAATGCACGCAGGTAATAGATGCCATCTGGGGACCCTCTTGGCAACTAATCACATACACAGAGATTCTCGTTCAGTGCCAGATGCGGTGTCTTCTCTCCCTCTAACCTAATTACCCTTTCTTTTACAAACAAAGCAATGCACATAGCATTTATTTCGTCAAAAACATCCACTCTCCAAAATGGAGATCATAGTAATTATAAAGAAATCAATGCATTTTAACATTACGCTGCTGTTTTTTATTTTTTTATTTTGGTGCCGTGAGTCTTGTTGCGAAGATTCCGTGAACTATATCTGTTTTAATTTGGGTTTGCCATCTCGTGGGTTTGGGGTCAAATTGTTCTTGCTTGTTCACTCATCTAGTCTAGGATGTTAATGAATCCTTATTGAACCTCTGATTTACAAAAAGCAATAAAACAGGGAGTATTTACAACAGCAGCTCTAAACTGGTTTGTTCTGGTAGGACACCAGGGGAAAAAGCAATGCTTAAAATGCAAATAATTAAATTAAGTTGTTTTTAATGTGTATATTTAAAATCAAAATTAAAGAGACACTGCAAAAATAAAGTGTGCCATTGATTTGCACAGCAAATGAAGTTACAGAAGCTTCTGATGTATTTTACAGAAATTGATAATATGAAAAGTAAATGTGAAATTGTTTGTTTAATTTTGTAATGTAATAATTATAAGATGATTGATTTAATATTTTTTATAACTAAATGAAACAATAAACAAACACTGTTTTTTATTTTATTTATTTAAAATAATTTATTTTGTTTATTGTTTTATTTAATTATAAAAAATATTAATTAAAAATCATTTTATAATTATTACATTAAAAATGTAAGTTACAAAAATAGGGATTTAAATAATTATTAAATAATAACAAATTGAAATAAATAATATATAAGATTAATAATATATAATATTTAAATAATAGTATAAAATATTATTCAATTAAATTATTTAATAATAATTAAAATTACTAAAAATACTACTATCATTACTAAAACATCACTTACAAAAATAACTTCACATTTACTTTTTATTTGTAATGTTTTTGATCACCTTAGTTTTTGGAAAGATGAACAAACTTGGTACACCTTTGGGCCGCCACAAGACTGAAGCAAAACCAGTGATTTTATATGCTATTAGCCATCATGGGACTAAACTTTTCAAGGCAACAACTCATTACGGCCATCCCCAAATGCAACATAAATAAATAAAGAAATGCATGCAAATGTATCTAATCTAAATAAATGAATCTAAATGAACTGTTCATGAAACAGATTTAGCTCAGTGATTGAGTAAGAACTGTATTGTTCTGTTATGGCACGGTTTTTTTAATTTCACGTTTTTGTTCTTGGTTGCTCAAGATGCTTTTAAAGATATATCTAAGCCCTAGGATAAAGCAAACCACTGAGAAGTTCAAAGAAATTTCCTCGAGAAACAAATATTTTGATTGTTGACAATATTTGTACATTCACAGGGCGTGAAATTGATTTACAGAAGTGACAAATCTCGGGGGGGACTTAGATTTGTTGCGATGCTCCGTGGTGACTGCTCTCCCACTCCACTGGTTATATCCTCCTGGATGGTTCTGCTTTAATCGGGTTTGCATGATAAAATAAAACACCTTTTTTTAACTCCAGGTCTCGGATCTCTGCATGTGCACGTAGGGATCTGCACGTTAACCAATCAACCAATGACATAGAGCGTCGGTTTCACACTGCATTGTGTCATAATCCGTTTATGTTTTCTTCCATTCAGAAATTCATTCATTCAGCATAATCCATTTGTCTGCTCTCTTGCCTTCAGATAAACAGCCGTGGGCCTTGGAAAACTCGTCTTTGTGTAACACAGCCAAGAGTTTAAACCCTCGAGCCGTTCTGACTCCTCCATCTGGGAATGGGGCTGATCTTCAGCGCTTAACTCTGCATCACAAGTTCACGGCAATTGGTTTTTGCGTCTACGTTCTCGAAGGCTGCCCTCAGATGGCATTGTTTGGACTTCATATCCCGAGCTTTGCGAGCCCTGGCACCCTTCCTGGCTCGGCGGGTGGCGGTAACACAGCGTTGACTTGGAAACGACCCCTTTGGCAAGTGTTTGCCGGGCTTGCTAGCTTCCTTGTTTTTTGGCCAGACAATACACCACAGCCACATTAAACACTTATGGAGCCCTGCAAAAGCACCAGGACTGACTCAGGTCGACAAATACATCGCTCAGGAACAGCAGAATGAAAGCTAGATGGATATTATATAATGTTGATATTTAATTTTACAATGAAATATATATTTTTTTACAGTACAGTTGTGTTTACCACATATTTTTAATTTTGTTTGAAATTTTTATTTAATAATAATGATTATTATTTTATAGTTATATTGAATTGGTCAAAGACAGTGGGGATGTAGCCTATAAAAACTCAACTGGAAAAAAAAATTATTTTGCAATGCTAAAAAAATGGCATACACAACACCATTTTCTGCCGTGCCCCGCACATGACATGCAAAAAAATAAATAAATAAATAGTGCGCACGTTTTAATAAATCGAGGGAATGAAATAGTAAATTGTGCGCATGATTTAGCTTACTATTTTTTTCCTGCATGTCATGTCCGGGGCTCCTTAATTTTCCGTAATTTTGTTTAGGCCTTCATTTACATGATGGCGCTTTGGGGCCTTAAAACGCAAACTTTTGAAAACGGTTTTAAAGTGCAGGTTTTTGAATACAATACTGTTATTGTCTCTGTGTAGTCAACAAAAAATGCAAATTTGTGTAAACTGTGCATGCTTATTATTCGTTTTAGTCTATTGGTGCGTAGAGTTTCTTTAAAGAGTGACATCAACTACTGACCTGACATGAATAATACAGCGTTTTTAGTCGTTTTTGCGGATACATGTGAACGGGGATAGTTTTGACAACATTGCCGTCTGTACTCGAAAAACTTTTACGTTTTTTAAGTACATACTTTTCTTGTAAACATCCCCTAACTTTAAGACAATTTTCACTCAGTGAATTTCTCAAATAATTACAAAGAATTGACAAGTCCACTTCTCCAAATCCACTTTTGATGGGAAAAAATGGTCCAAAAGGGTTGCAGCTAGTGTCTTAATGAGTCATGGGTATGTTTTGGGTGTAACGTGCAATAAATCAATCAGAGTGTTATCTCCCATTCCCTTTAAAAGCCAGGTGCGCTTGCTCCATGGCGGATTGCTATTTACATGGTGGAATATAGACACCCTCAACCTGACGAGTCAGTTTAAATACATGTGTGTATTACCATGAAATCAAATAATTAGCCAGTTTCATTCATAATTACTGCAAATAGGTAATACTGATACATGCAATGACTATCTATGATGACATGTAGGCATTTTTATCATCATGTACATAAATAATAATCTTTGTTATCATTTATTTTTAATATTTAGCATGTTTGTGTGTCGCTCTGTGTCCCACCTATGTGTGTAACAAGCATATTACTAACAAAAAAAAAAACTGCGGCATTGACTTTAGACCAGGTTTTTGTCGGTCAATTGCGCAGTCATTTTCAGTTACCTCAAAAATGGCAACATGCCAACAACCCACTGACTCTAGAATAGTTCATTCTTTACAAATATAGAAATATATATGCAGTAGCTAATTATTTTTTTTTTAGATTTTACATCATAAAAAAATATTGCAATGTTAGTTTTTTCCCCCATACTGTGCAGCCCAAACTGCATGTAAAATGGCCTCGGATTACGAGGTTTTAAACGGTCCCGCTGAAAATACGAACATACGGCCAAGCTGTCATCAAGGGTGCTGCTGATAAAGCCCGTGCAGTGTGAAGACATTGTGGCTCGGGGCAAATCCTGGCCTGCTGAAAGTGTCCTAATCTGTTCCCAGAGAGCCTATCGCCATCCCTATTAGAGAGGGAACAAATGTTTGGAGACAGACATTGTATCTGCTTGGCCGGTCAGAGGAGTGGCTCTTGCCAGGAGTGTTCTTGTGTGACACAAGCCGACAGCGTTATCAGTCCAGGTGCGTGTCCAAGGTAGGCAACCACAGCATGCAAATTGCAGAAACAAGCTGCCGCCCACTCAGCAAGGCAGAGGACGGCTGTAGTGGCGGCTAACTGTGTATAAAGGGCACAAAGCTCAGGCAAAGGCCTGGCATTGTGACAAGAGTTGTTCTGTGTTGGATACTAGCATAATATGTGCTGTTGTGCACAGTATGCTAATTTTCCGGGTGTATAATACCTAATATGCAAAGATAAGCTATTGTATTTGCCAAAATGAACAGCAACTCCCTGTGTGGGAAAAGTTCTTCCACAATGCAATGCGCTCTTGACCTTCCATTTCCAGTGTGATGAATGAAATGCATGTATTTACTGCACTGGTTTTTAGCTTTCATTTTATACTATTTATCAGTTTCTTGACTTGTTATATTGAACATTTTATATAAATACATTGATTTGATTAATTGACTGTACATTGCATTGTGTTCAGTTAACGTGTATTCCATTCTAAACATAGACAATCCCCATGTCCAAACATGCCTAGTATATACTCGACTAGATTCATGAAACAGTTCCCCATATTTGAGTTTGGATTGTATTCATACTACATGCTTTTATACTTGTAGACTGTAGAACATTCAGACAACAGAACATTCCAGAAACCAACTTGGAGAACTAGAAGTTCAAGTACATACTGTAGCTATCCAGTAGAAAGGTGACCACAATTGTGATTTATTGCTGAAGAAATGGCCACAAAAACACTATCAATCACCGATACACTTTGGAACGAACTTAAGAGCATTTGTTGGAGAATAGACTACAAAAACTGATTACATTTATAAAAAGAACAGGACAGTCATTTTAGTGTCATTTGATCAAAACAGCATTTTCCGTTATCACTTAAATGTCAGCTTTTATAAAACTAACCATCACACACCTGTGTTTGACACATGGTAATTCCTCAGCGTTTGCATATTTTTGAATCACTGAATACTAAATTCAATCAAACGTTTGAAGGTAATGATGTTACAGCTGACCTAATTTAAGAAAAGAGCTTGGGGAGAGGCGTTGCAAACTGTCCTATAATATCTAGTCTCGGCAAACGGTGTGGACTCCGAAGCAGCTTTTGTTGGCCAAAGACCGCCCAGAGGCCGGACATGTAAAGCAACCAATCACAGTTCTTTTTGTTGAGCGTGATGTTTAGGAGCATGACAATGTAACATTGATGTCTCTATAATAACAGACCAACCTGTAAATCTCTTACGTTACATACAGTGCATCTAGCATTTAGTTGATCCTGGCAAGTTGTAAACACAACGGTTTTCTTCTTCCATGAGGGGGTTTGGCATCAAGACGGGTTTGTTTCCAAACAGCTGAGTGATTAAACTTTGTATATAAACTACAAAAATCGCAAAGGTGACGTCGTGTACGTGTATTACATGTTCAGTCTATAGGCACGTAGTGTTTCTTTACAAAGTGACATAGCCAACTACTGGCCTTGCATGAAAAATACAGTGATTTTAGTCGTTTTCACAGATCCATGTGAACGGGGATCATTTTAACAACGTTTTTTTAGTAATGTTACAGCGTTGTCATGTAAATGCACCCTTATATATCCCTTTTTTGTGGTATTAGCTGAATAATTACAAATTGGTTAGATTAAATAAGGATTTAATGATTTTAGTGCATAGTCTTCAGTGTCACATGATCCTTCTGAAATCATTCATAATATGCTGATTTGCTGCTCAAGAGATGTTGAAAAACGTAATATTTTTTGTGGAACATAATAAATTTCTTTAGTGAATAGAAAGTTCTAAAGAATAGCATTTATTTGAAATAAACCTTTGCAACATTGTAAATGTTGGTGATTAAAAGTGAGATTTTAAGGAAGAAAAAAATCATACTTAACACAAATTGTGTTCCCATTGTGACATTTTATCTGTAATGAAGCTCACCAACCAGAGCATTAAAACACGGGACATGTTTGACCGTGGACAGGGGTGACACACTTTTAGTGAGTTTCATCTTTTTTGGAGCTTTAATGGGTGAAAATGGAAGGGTGATATCTGAAGCTAATAGCCTGAGGTCGAGCTCTTCTGCGTGACAGATATACTACAACAGTGGGACACATGGACGTTCTGGAGAAGCTCTCTGCCAAACTTTAATTATATCTGCTGACACGAAATGACAAAGTGTAGTTCACTCATCTCCTCGGGCTCAAGGAAGATGAAGCAAGCGGGTAGAATGACACTTGTGTATATTATTTTCCCGTCTTTTACAACGCATACCCTCTAGCTACTGTAAGTATCCATGTGGCACTATTTAGCATTTATGTTGTGCCAAGGTCATCACGCTTCGCTAATAGTCATTTACTGTTACCCCGAGGCGGGAGTTTGTGTGCAGAGTGGTTAATTTACACAGATGAATGTCTAAAGCCACCTGTTTTCAATGACCTGCTTTAAGATTGTGTTTCTTGGGGTTTTTTACTCAACAATTCCCCTATCACCCACTCACTTTACCCCAAAAGCACCTGTGTTCATACCACACAAGATATTTTGTTCAAAGTGGAATTTGTGTTTAAAAAGTACTTTTGGTGGGAACTGCTTAATACACGGTTGGCTAATATTCTATATAATATTATATATATAATAGTGCTATTTTTAACCATTTCCACGGTGTCCGTTTTTGAACATTGTTGAACATTTTCACAAAATTTTCATGGCTCCCAGAATATTTTATTGTATAATAATATATCAAAAGAAATAACATAGTCTCTCTGAATAAAAAAAAATAATAGAAAAAAAACATTTTATCCTAGCATTCTTTTATGCATTCTTTTTTTTTTTGTCAACCCTTGAATGCGAGTAAGTTTCATTTAAAAAACCAACATTGTGAACAAAAAGCTGAGAAAATCATGTTTTTGTCAAAGACTAACCTGATTTATACGCTTTGTAATATTTGATGATTACGATAGCTTACATGTGCATAAGAAATGCTTCTATCGCTTGCTTCTGCTTCTTTGCTTGTTTTTCAATACGGAGATTCTGTACTCTTTAAGAAGATGCGTAATAGCGCCCCCTTAAGTATAAAAGTGAAAGAATGGATTGCTGGAAAATTCAGTCAATGTCGGGGAAGCGTTGCATCTTGAATGATTCATTTTAGAGAGAATTTTAGGGTATATAAATTAGAAATTTAATTATTGAATTAAAATGTCTAATATTAATTATAAAATTATAATTTATATTGCATAAACTACCATTCAAAATGTTGGGCTCAGTAAGATTTGATCATAGAAAAACAGATCTTTTTGTGGAAAAAGTGTGTATAATAATGCTTTAGGAGGACTGTGTAACCATCTGCTGGTTAAAGTCTACAAGGGTGGCTAGGTCAATGGAAACGATCAATTTAGCCACTCTGAACTGTGTTTTATATAAACAGTTGAAAAATGAAGAAAGGTAGTCATTAGCGGCTAGGATCAGAAGGCCCCATGGTAGGCATGGAGCCACTCTAATTAAAATCCTGTAGGGCTGTGTTTATCTTAGATTAGCTTAAAGCTAACTCAGAGTCCGACTCTTTGTTTAAATCCATTCCCTAGTCTTAAAAGCCTGGTAAAAATAAGCCTTTTCCTTTGGGCCCGCTAACAAGTATACAAATGGAGTACCCCACCTCATGCAATCCTCAAACGCACACACTTTTTCCTCTCTAGGCGGGTTTGTTTGCTGTGCTTGATGGTAATGGATTACATGGGTGCTATAAGCCCTCCTTCCTGTGAGGGCCTTTTTACACCAGACCGCTGATGGCGTTCAAAGCATTATACGATGCCAGGGAACGCTAGCCTCGCACGTGGTGATGCCCGTTTGAACATGGCTAACCGCGGCGAGTCCTCACTGGGCTGGCGCTCTGCAAAATTGAGATATTACTGTACGGACGGCATTACTTGACTCCTCAAACATCGTCTAGTCAGTTTTATCCGAATAACAAGCGAGTTTAGAATGCGTAGCGCTAGTTTAGATTAGTATTGAACTTACAGTGCGTTAAAGTCAACATGACATGATGGCATTCAAAGCTTTTTTTACTTCTGTAATGTGATATTTGTGAAAGTTGTTTATTTATTTTTAATATATTCTACTTTCAATACATATAAGGTGTAATTATATAAAAATTATATAAAATTAATATAATTACACAACATTAAATAAAATTATATAAAATATATATTTTATATATTACATATTGTATTATGTATATAAATTACAAAATTGATTATTCAATTAAAATTCGCAAACATTTTTATTAAATTATAACCATAATTTTATTGCATATTACAATTCAAAAGTTTGGCCTCAGTAACATTTTTAATGTTTTTGAAAGAGGTGTTTGATAACTGCTTACCTGATTACAATATAGTAAAACAGCCATATTGTCGAAATAATATTATAATTTAAAATAACTGTTTTCTATTTTAATATATTCTAAAATGTAATTTATTCCTGTGAATTTTCAGCATCATTACTTCAGTGTCACATGATCCTTCAGAAATCATTGTAAAGTGTTTTGATAAATATAAAGTTAAAAACCGATTGCCTTTTTTCTTGGTCTGCTGGTCTTTAAACACCACATTTCCGCCTGTGTAGCAGCAGCCAGTTGATGGTGTTTCCGCAATTAGGTATTTGGAGCACAGTTGGCATAACAACTGTAGCTCCGAGTTACCTGCTGTGCTTCCCAGCAGTGGTAAATCTGACTGTAATAGACCTGCTTGGTGATTGTCACAATTTGTATTTGACTGCCACACTTAAGTCGAGTCCATACACGGTCTAGATCGGAGCAGGAGGAAGGAGAATCTGGGATAGCAGCCAGAGCCCGTTCTTTTCTCATCGGGGGGGTCAAGGTGAGCCTCCAATGCCAGGTATGCACTGATGGGATCTGGCAGAGCAACCGTAATGCCACTGTGCTAATGCCCCTGGCAGCATCTGTCCAAGAGAGGGAGAAGAGGAGGAAATGGAGAAAATGAGACGAGGAAAAACACAACGCTTGTTGCCTGAATACGACCTTGGACGTGTCCATCATTCATAAGACAGGCTGTTGGATCAGCAGGTGGACGGAGGTAAAGAAAACACAAAATAATGAATACCCAATCAAGGCCTTTCTCGCTGTCATGTTCTCTGCAGGAAGTTCAGCTCAATATGCTAAGCTTTGCTTTAAATAGGATTCCCGTGAAAAAGGTCCTAAGGTTAGACTGGCGAGATCAACATTATTGATTGGGATTTTAAGCGTTCGGGCTATAAAATCTTGAATGCAGCCATATTCAAAACTGATTGAAAAAACACACTTTGAATTCTATACATCAACTTTGGACACCTTTGACCCCGTATATATATTTTCAATTTGTTAGGGATATTATAATCCCTAATGATTCAGCACAGCATTGGCCTTGAACGCTACCACAGTCCACGTCGCAGGAGTCGTCTCAGGTGGATCTTTGCACCAATACGACACATCGTCAGTTGTGTACCACCGCATTTTATCACAACACAACCTCAGGCTCACCACAGGTTGTGTGTCACATGGTGACTATATTGGTAGTTTGCCTGCCCACACTGTCTCCTTTTGTTTCAGCCACAGCCAGTGACTACTTCCTTCAGCGTTAGTGGAAAGCTCTTTAATTATTTCCTGCTGGGCCTAGCCTCTAATACCCACTTCCTTCAGCAGCCTTATGGTGGAACTGTCAACAAAGCCCCTGCAGCCCACCTCCCCTGGACACACCTTCACCTTCCAGCGCCGCTTCTCTGCTTCAGCTGCCAAAGTGGCATTGGCTCCCCTTTTGACCCATCGAGGCATGGACTCCACTAGACCCCCGAAGGTGTGCTGTGGTATCTGGCACCAAGATGTTAGCAGGAAGGTCCTTTAAGTCCTGTAAGTTGCGAGGTGGGGCCTCCATGTGCTCCCCAGGTAAGCGACGCACACGCAGCCATCTATAAAATAAATAAAACGTGATTCATCCGACCAGGCCACCTTCTTCCATTGCTCCATGATCCAGTTCTGATGCTCAGGTGCCCACTATTGGCAGTTTCGGTTGTGGACATGGCTCAGCATGGACATCCTGACTGGTCTATGCAGCTCCAAACCCAACAAACTGATGAATTCTGACACCTTTCAATCAGAACCAGCATTAACTTCTTGAGCAATTTCAGCTACAGTAACTCGTCTGTTGGATCGGACCACACGGGCCAGCCTTCGCTCCCCACGTGCATCAATGAGTTTTAGCCGCCCATGACCCTGTCGAAGGTTCAACACTGTTCCTTCCTTGGACCACTTGATAGATACTGAGAACACCCCACAAGAGCTGTAGGTTTGGAGATGCTCTGATCCAGTCGTCTAGCCATCACAATTTGGCTCTTGTCAAACTCGCTCAAATCCTTACCCATTTTTCCTGCTTCTAACACATCAACTTTGAGGACAAAATGTTCACTTGCTGCTTAATATATCCCACCCACTAACAGGTGCTGTGATGAAGAGATATATATGTCCTAAATACTATTTTTACACTTTTGCACAGTTTTACAAAATTACAGCTTGACTGTAAAAGATATACAAAAACATTAACATATTTTAAATAAATACTTTTCACACAAACACTGAAATGGCTCACTCTTTATTTAGATTATCATATAGTCTAAAACGTTTATGGTGGATTTTCAAAGTCTTAAAGAACATGGGTTAATACGGTACAATACAAGAGCATTTGAACAGTGCGTGATTTTGGTATAACAAGTGGAAATCTATTTAAATAGTTGAAATTAATTTGAATAAAATCAACCCCCTGTGACATACAGTAAAAGTGCTTTAAGTTAGCATACATTCGAAAACAGTTTGATTGACAGGCGATCTGACCAATCATAACCCTGAATCCACCATTTTATCCAACAAAGCAGTCAGGGGAGTTAGTAGATTAATGTTGGTGAACTTGAAAAATTGTGTGTACTCACGTCTTTCTGTGCTTGAAACAACATTCCTTCTGATGTTCATTCATGTTTATTTGATGCTATAAATGAACTAGTATGAAGAGATGATCGGTTCACAGGAGCTACAGCGATCTGTCACGACACATTAAAGAGACGCTATACGCTATTTAGTGTTTAAACTTCTTTAAAACATTACAATATTTTAAATATGAAACTGTTTCATATCAAAAGGAGCCTGCTCTGTCTTGTCTGTCGACACGTTGCTCCACAATGTATTTTCACTGCATGATGTGTGGCGTGAGAGCACTTCGTGTGTCGGGCATAGCAACAGTAACTAAGGGGGCAGGTCTTTGCGAAGGGTCAATTCACCCAAAAATGAAAATTTTGTCATCACTTACCCTCAAGTTGTTCTAAACCTGAATGAGTTTCTTTCTTCTGTTGAACACAAACAAACATATTTTAAAGAATGTTGGTAATCAAACAGCCATTGACTTCCATAGTAGGATAAAAATACTGTGGAAGTCAATGGTTGTTTGAATACCAACATTCTTTAAAATATCTTTTATGTTCAACAACATGAGGGCGAGTAAATGATGTCAGAATTTTCATTTTTGGGTGAACTAACCCTTAAATGCATAAATTCGCATTGCTTGGCAACAGTAAATTGGAAAATGTTAGGCTAAATGAACTTTATTGTGATTTTAAATATGCTTTTTCATCTTTACATGCTGCCATATCAAGAACAATAACTTCCGCTGTTTTTCAATGCAAGAACGTGTCTCGTTCTTCACGTTGTGCCAATCAACACCACCTCCTAACGCACGGCTTCTGATGGCTTATTGATTTAATAAAAACTTGTATTCTATTCTATTTTAAGGGAAACCGTTTTGTCCACATGTAAATTGAGAACAAATAGAAAGATCAACAGCGCACGCATGCAATTTATTAGCATTTCAAACATTTGAGCAAAATGGGGATTTGGATGAAACCCACTCGTAGAGCGATGTCAATAAGTGTGGCGGCGGGGGGAGAAAGAGGGGAGGAACGGACAGGGAAATTTTCAGGACACCCACGCCGCCGGTCTTTCTGAGCCGAGCTGTCAAAAAAGGATTACCAGAATGAGCAAAAAAGCCTACAATAGGCAGAAGCTTATGTACTTTAGCGGCCAGGATTTCATTTTTAATCCACTGTAAATTCGAGGAAAAAACTACGTAAATCAGCGGAAGACTGGTACGTTTTGAGGTGGAGGGCGAGGGAAAAGAGCGAGATGGAGAACTCGTTAAATGTTAATGATAGACTGAAGATAGGGAAACATAGCGCACCTGTAAATCGACAATGCCTCGTCACCTGTCCGCATTGAACCCGGCGAAATGAGTTGAATACTTACGTTTCAGATTAGCATTTGGATTCGGATCCCATTCAGACACACAGACTCCCGTGTAGAGTCACAGTCTACAGTCACTAATTATATGCAAATGACTGCTCTAGGGGAAAGAGATGTTAGAAACATAATTGTGGGGGCTGAGACTGAGAGACTCTGTAAAATAATTGCTGTGGAGGTCAAGGCGATTATCATCTCGCGGAGATGTTATTTTTCTTGTTCCTCAGGTGGGTTCTCTTCAGCAGATGTTTGTGAATGTCCTCCTCTTCACCTTTTGCCTCTCGCACCATCGCTCAGCGAGTTTCCCGCGGTTTGCTTCGGCGCGAGCGTTTGAGGAGCCGTGTGGAGGGTTCGCCGCTTATTCTTTTGACTGTTCATGCACACAGAACAGACAGTCCACTAAATCATTTTTTTTTTCAGGAGTGAAATCACCAAAGAATGCATTGCAAGTAACTTGAGATATGTAATCAGATTACTTTTTCAAGTAACTAGTAAAGTAATGCATTATCTTTAAATTTACAACAAAATATCAGAGTAGCTTTTTCAAATAATTAACGCAAGTGTTTTCCCATTTATTGACTGACATCTCTCCTGTCCTCATGTTGAGAGAAATCAGTGCAGATGCGTTGTGTGAACACGATGGTTATTGTAGTTCTAGACTATATGAGCATGCATTTAGTGTTCAGTATGGTGGCCGAGAGAGCGCAAATAAAAAAAAAGCACATGCAAATTAAAAAAATACGTGATCATCAGTTTGACAACACATGTGCTGCAAATCCTCACAACACATGCAAACACAAAAACGCGCTGCATATACAAAAACGCGCAGCAAAAAGCGCAAAACACAACGGAAATGTTTCCAGGTGGACCCCAAAAAGTGACGGACCCTTGTTGACAACAGCACAAACTAAACAATATTAAAATATATTATGTAGGCATTAACTCAATGTAATGTGTTTCACTAACAGAAAAGTATTTTAATATGTGGCATTATTGTTAACTCATTAAACTTTAAGAGATGATAATTTAGTGGATGATTTAAAAATATTCGTCTATCATCTGTAGCGTACTAATGTGCCGCCTGAGGGCGCTCGACGACCACGTCATCTGTGAGCGTGAGTTTCTAGCAAACTGAAAAACACTTTATTAAAAATAATAAATACATGAAATAATGTACAGTTGTTTATTTTTGTTTGCAGTTTTTATAGTATTTAATGATTGTGAACACATTGTGCACTCAAATGCCGTACACTATATAGGGATTAGTGAATAAGTGAAGGGTGAGTTGAACTGGTTTTGGACACAGCTAATAAGCAGGTCCTAATAGGGTCCGTCACTTTTTGGGGTCCCCCTTGAAACATTTCCGTTTGTGGTTCGCGCTATTTGCAGCGCTTTTTGTATATGCAGCGCGTTTTTGTTTATGCAGCGCGTTTTTGTGTTTGCATGTGTTGTGAAGATTTGCAGCACATGTGTTGTCAAACTGATGATCACATTTTTTTTATTTGCATGGGTTTTTTTTATTTGCATGTGTTTTTTTTTATTTGCATGTGTTTTCTTATTTGCAGCGCTTTGAGCTCTCTCGGCCACCGTAGTTCAGTATTCCTCAAAATGAATAAAAACGGTGAGCTGCAAACTCAGAATATTATGCAAACCTGTAAAAATGAAATGTTACACAAATATACTTTATGTATTTAATCTTTATTAACCAACGTTTTTGCTGCTGACCTTAGATGATCCAATTCAACCATATTAATAAGGAAATATAACTTTAGATAAGCCACATGTGTTTAATTTTTTATTTATTGCTGAAATAAGTGTTGAACTTCCTATTCTTCTTTAATCCAGAATGGCAGCACAGCTGAAAGGTTTGTTTGAGCGGCGCCCTCTACTGTACAGGAGTGAATTTGCTTTTCCTTCAGCCTGAGGCTTATTCATTTCACTTTTAGTGTGAAAGGGCCTTTATATTTGCCAAAAATTAAATTAATTCTTGTTATTAAAAATCAAACAAGGTAGCCAAGCCCAGGTGGGAAGAAGTAATGCAAAAGTAACATAACGCATTACTTTCCATAAAAAGTAACTAACACAATTAGTTACTTTTTTAGGGAGTAACTCAATAATGTAACGCATTACAATCCATTTTAAAAGTAACTTTCCCCAACACTGTCTGTTTTGGAAGCTCTGACCATCCGCTATTCAGTTTTACCGATGCTCCATGCGTTCAATTAGATTTCAATTAATCGAGGTTATTATTTTCAGCACAATTAAATGCATTTTAATATGCACTTTGACATACTGGAGCAGGAGTTGACAACCGTTGTCACCTAAAGTGCAATTTCAATTATGTTTGTGATCTATTTAAATAATGTATTATTTAGTGATAAGCAACAAAACTTTACCATAAAAATGTATTCATTTTAATTAAGGACTGTTGGTGTTCGAGTAACTTCGACTACAGTAGCAGACCTTTTTTTTCTTTTTTTACCCAGCTCTATGTTCACACTGCTCACTGATGACATTTTTACTGGTTCAGAACATAGCTTAGATGCACAGTGACAGGTTGCCATATCTTCAATAAATCACCTGCTTTCGGCCTAGCGCTGATAACTGATAACTGCTCTTAGTTCCCATTCACTGTGTTTTGATACAGTAAAGACATTTCTTCTGCACACCACCTGCTCTAGAAGCATTCGTTTTATTGTTTTCCATTGCCAGCGTAAAGCGACACATATAAGAATGACTTTCCAGGCGAAATGTGGCATTTAATGTGCTCTCCCGTTTGATAACATCTACTCAGCTGGGCTTAATAGAACTCAGACTGAGAGCTAACAAACAAACAAGTCCTGTGCAAACAAAATCTACGTGCTTTGCACAGAAATTTACATCAAGCATTAACTTCAAAAGGGCTGCAATGAACTTTTCAACAAATTCTGAACATAAAACATCCATTGTTTAGTATTTTATTATCTACGCCAGAAACATAAATTTCACTCAAAAAGATTCTGTTATTATTTACTCACCCTCATGACAGTACAATTCTATAACTTCTTTGTGTGAAATCCAACACATGCTATTTGAAGCTCCATTTACTGTACATACAATGAAAGTGATTTTGAACAGAGGCTGTCAGGATGAAAGTGCATCATAAAAGAATATTTTAGGCCTTTAAATTGATTGTATAAGGAAAAATCATGCAGTCAATCTACCCTTGAACATTCAATATTTCCCCTCCAAGTCTGTCTGAACAAGGTCGTATCATGTCCATGCACAATAACAGGAAAGAGTGATAAAAACAACAGGAAAATCTGATGTCATATAGTTTTTTTTATTTCATAAACCGTCTCATATTAATGGTTCAATGAAATGTTGCCTAGGCAATGAATTGAAATAACTTTAAGGTGAAAAACTAAAATGATCAATTAAATAAAAACTAAAACTGAAATAAATATAAATTAAACCCAAATAGCAATAAAAAAACCTAATAAAATGACAATTCACAGAAAACACCTTAATTATACGTAAAAAAAAAAAAGGATACTAGATACTTAAGATACTAAATACGTATGTGCATGACGTCACCGTTTTCACAGATTCATGTTTTTACACGGAAATGACAACGGTAGCGTTTTCACTCTGAAACCCGTTTTCAAAAGTCTGTGTTTTCATGCCACCAAAATGGCATCGTCGTGTAAATGAACAGCCAAAACGTAAGCTGCACGATTAATTGTAAAAAGATTGCGATCTCGATCCAAGCACCCACGTGATCTTATTTTACTAATGACAACTATTCGCCCGCGTCTTTAAAACCTTTGACAAAATCATACCGGAACATTCAAATGTGTGTTCATGCTGCCAGAGCCGGAGAGAGATTTGAACCAGTTATTTCTGTGTTAAATATTCAAATTATCACAGAAGTTCTGAGATATAAGTTTTAAATTAGTATATAAACACTGATGTCTACGATATTGATCAAAACCGGTAGCAAACTACCGTTTGAAGTGAACTTGGCGTGTCAAATAATGGTTGTATCAATTACATCATATTCCACTAGGTGGCGACCTGATGAATCATTGATGAATCATTTTTAAATAATTCAGTTGAACATTTTCGAGCAATTAGATTCCAGCAATTTATATTTTTATTATCTATCAAATAGATCCAGCTCTTTATTTTGTTTTATTTGGATAGTAAGAAATGGCCTACATTTTAATAAAGAAGTATTGATCAGTAAATGTCAGCCATGCTTGATTGCGAGTAAAAAGTTTTTGTTCGCAAAGTTCATTCAGACAGTTTTTTTTACCCTTGTGCATCTTGTAGTTTTGGATTTGTGAGAGATTAATTTTGATGTCGGCACTGTGGAAACTTGATACTGTATAGAAGCATTTAGACCCATTTTGCTTCTTTTTTCTTTTTTGCTTCATCCTGTTTTTCGTCTCGTCAAAGATTTGGGCGATGACACCTTAGGAGAGATATTTAGGATGAGGCGAGAGTGTTTTTGAAGGGCTTTTACGCCGAGCGGGAAGATGTGTGCAATTACGTGGAAATAACAGAAAAAAGCTCAAATAAAACGAACGTGCACTGATACGTGCATATCTGAGATTGGTCTACAGACAATTAAAGGCTCTCAAGGAAGTAGCTCTTCTCTGAGAACGGTCATGACAGAAGCCATTAATGCCTGAAACTGAATCTCTAAAAATACACTGGACCAATCACGAAAAACACATTATTTTGAACATTGTTCTTGTAGCACCTGGCAAGGCTTTTTTGAAATGCACAAACACTATATATATTTACATAAATGTATAGAGATATAACTATTTAGTATGTTAAATACTTCACATAAATGATTGTTTAATGTGTATATAGTATATAGTTTTGGTTTACATTTTAAGCTCATTTTTTTCCCACTAGAAAATATCATTTATATCGGTGCATCCCTCCCTCATGAATTCAAAAATTTGGTGTAGGATTTACTTTAAAACAGTTTTCCCGGTAACACTTTATTTTACACATTACTACATGTACTTACTGTAGTAATAACAGTAAATTATGCATAATTACAAGTAACTAACCCTAAACCAAACCCTCACCTTAACTGTAACTTCATAGTAAGTACATGTAGATAATTAATAGTACTCAGTACTTATTGGAGTAATTACAATGTAACTACTGCACTGTAAAATAAAGTGTAACCGTTTTCCCTCAGAAGTCAGAAATTGATAGTAAATTTCACAAATAATTACAGAGAAACAGCACTGAACAATCCATTTTTAAGTACTTAAATAGTATAAAAAAAATACTCAAATTCTGTTTTATTTGCGATTTTTAAAAAAACATCTTTATTTTTTTTACGGTGTTTCCCATATGTATGTTGGCAGACAGCAGCGAGATCCTATAAAAGAATAAAGAGTGATTAAAATGTGCTTCTCGCTGACTTTATATCAGCTTTAGTCACAATAGATTAATTTTACTCATTGACAATGAATCCCTTATGTCCCAGTTATTGCTGCGTAATAATTTTCAGATGGCATATGAAATGGTGCCCTCAAATTACTTAAAAGATTTAGGAGTATAAAATTAGCCAAGTAACTGCTTGTGCTGAGCTGAACGGTTTAAGAGGTTGTTTCGGGAGAGGTTGTCTGGGCACTTAAACAGATGCATGACAAAACAACAACTTATTGGTTTGACAGCGACTACACTTGCCGGTGGATGTGACTTCTGTCAGCTGTATTCTGACCTCTGAGCCCCAAGGTTTTCCTTGGAGAACTGTAAGAATGGTCGTTTTTCTCTGCCGTACTGTGACCCGGATGAGCACCGTCAGGAGAAGAGTCGGGTCTAGCGAGGTCAGAGTGACAGACAGAATAAGGATCCGGTTTCCCGCCTCTATCCCACCCTATCAGCACCCATCTGTAATGGAATCATATCTGAATTGACAGGCTTTTAGAGGAATTTTACACCCTGTGGTAAAATGGATGTCAGAAGTGTGTGAAACAGTCTGTAGCTGAATAGAATAAAGGACAAAATGACTGTTTATCGTAGGCCACAATAATATTTTGTGATATTATTTGTGATACATGCAATTATTTAGCATTGGTGCCTTATTGATATGTATTAGTGATTTTGGCATGGCCAAAGCATGATGCAAAGCATATATATATATATATATATATATATATATATATATATATACAGGGCTGGGGAGTAACGAAATACAAGTAACTTAGTTACGTATTTAAAATACAAAATTTGAGTAATTACAGTTACATTTTAAATGGCTGGTAATCAGATTACAGTTACATCTGAAAAGTATTTTAGATTACCAAAGTGATTATTTTGAATTTTAATGTCATTTAAACAGCAATTGGTGATTCTCTGACTCTGACAGTCTGAAAAAGCGGAGTTAAGTTTCATGTTTTTGACTGTTTTCATGTTTTGTGATAGTTGTTTGAGTCATTTTAGAATTGTAAAAAAGGTCACTGAAACTTTCTCACAATTAGTTTTTTCCCCTCACAATTCTGACTTCTTTTTCTCAGAATTGCGAGATTTAAACTCACAATTGCAAGTTATAAAGTCAGAATTGGGAGATATGAACTTGCAATACTGACTTTTTTCTTGCAATTGTGAATTTAGTATGTGAGTTTATATCTCATAATTCTGACTTTTCTCAATATTGTGAGTTTATATCTCATAATTCTGACTTTTCTCAATATTGTGAGTTTATATCTCATAATTCTGACTTTTCTCAATATTGCGAGTTTATATCTCATAATTCTGACTTTTCTCAATATTGCGAGTTTATATCTCATAATTCTGACTTTTCTCAATATTGCGAGTTTATATCTCATAATTCTGACTTTTCTCAATATTGCGAGTTTATATCTCATAATTCTGACTTTTCTCAATATTGCAAGTTTATATCTCATAATTCTGACTTTTCTCAATATTGCGAGTTTATATCTGATAATTCTGACTTTTCTCAACATTGCGAGTTTATATCTCATAATTCTGACTTTTCTCAATATTGCAAGTTTATATCTCATAATTCTGACTTTTCTCAATATTGCAAGTTTATATTACACAATTCTGAGGGGAAAAGTCAGAATTGTGAGATAAAACTTGCAATTACCTTTTTGGTGTTTGTTCCACACTTATTAGAATTTTAAAGTATTTAGATTAAGTTACTAAACTTGAGTAATGTAACGAAATACGTTACAAATTACTTTTTACAGCATGTATTTTGTAATCTGTAGTAAAATACATTTTAAAAGTAACCTAGCCAGCCCTGTATATATACACATATATATATGTATATATCTATATGTATGTATATGTATGTATATATATATATATGTCTCAAAACAGCCCATAAAAGCAGTTCTTTCTTCAGATGTTTCATTATTAATGCAAGAAGCACATCTCACCTGGTGAGATCTCGTACTGCCTCCATACAAATCTGACTCAGCCCATCTGAATTGACCCCTAAGAGCACAACATAATCACATCAGCCAAAACCATAAGAGGCCATGGGAGAGATGTTATCGATGTGAACCGAATGCATGAAATCCAGCGCAGAGTTTGATCTTTCACCTGTAATGACCGACCCGTGTTACTTCCAGCGCCAGAGCTTGGGAATCGATCCAACACCCACTCTGATCTTCCCTGACGCTGGACCTGTTGGCTGAAACCTGTGTTATTGTGTAACCTTGGAGCCGTTGTCTGTGTACACGTATGGACATATAAATGGGCCTGCGTAGTATCGACATCCACAAAAATATTTTTTTTGCAAAATTTGCTATTTAAATGGCTATATAAATTCACTTGCCTTGCTGTAATTTGATAATGCATTGATTTCAAGTACAAACCTGCAGGAAAGAACAATCATAAATTAATTTCTCTTTCATCATGGCGAACAAGTGGAGGCTTTACTTCAAATCAAGTATTGTCTGCTTCTCTGATCTCCTGAGAGTAGTTTGGTCTTTGGTTCTTGCTTGTGCATTCTTCTGCTGATGTGGCCCAAATACTGTGTGTGTGTGTGTATGCGTTTTTGTGATTTATGAGAACACAAATTTGTAAAATGACATGGGTATTATAGAATGTACAGTTTGTACAGTATAAAAAGCATTACGTCTATAGAATATCCTCATTAAGATAGCAATACAAACGTGTGTGTGTGTGTGTGTTATTATATATTCAAAATAGATATTTGCATTTATAATTTGAAGTCATTGTCTGAAAAAACTAAAAAAAGTATTTTAAAGCTCACAATAGTAGCTGGTGCTGCAATTGTTTTTTGTGTTATAAATGCAAAACTGGGCACATTTCATACTTTCGCTCCAGTCACGTTGGCTATTATGATGTCCATGTCGTAGGAGTAGAGACAAAAATATTTAATCAATAAATCCACAACGGAAAACTCAGAAACTGGAGAAACCGTAAACACAGCCACTTCTAACATAGACAATATCAGACAAGGAAACACAAGAAAGGAGATTAACAAGGAACTAAGGAAAAGACAGAAACGAAACAAAACAAAACAGAGCAAACATGTGACAGCACCCCATTTTATGGCATAGAATGCATAATACTGTTAAAAATGGGATTAAAACTAAATAATGTAGCATGCACATCAAAAAAAAAAAAGACCTTTCTTTAAAAACTACATCTACAGGTGCACTGGGGCAAATTTATTCACCTGAAACGATATGTGGAGCCGAGCTGAGCGTACAGAAGGCACATCACTTAACCTGGCCTCATGCGCTCATATATTGTGCTTGTCCAGGTTCATTTCGGCTGCCATATTTATTGTGGACATACTTGTCCTGTCACAACAGCTATAGGTCACAAGGGAACTGTTACAGCATGTCGCTTGACTGGATTGACTAGCTTTTTCCCCATGGGAGAAGGTTGGAGTAGGCTCTCGTGTGCAATAAGTGAGTCAAGGGGATGCCGAGAAGGGTATGGTGCCGTACAGTACCATCGAGACCAGCAGCCGGGTCAGCGAACTACAGCTGAGGTCTGTTAATGCAATAGGGACTTCATCTCAGTCACGGAGACCCCGCTCAAACTAACTCCAGAGTGTGCCGCACCGACCGCATGGAGCGGTTAGCAGGGCACAAATAAACTGAAGAACACTGAAGTGTGTGAGCGAGACGGCGAAAAACCCAAAGCGATTTTTTTTTTCTTGCATATACCTGAGCCTGGTCATTTCCTCAAATATAAAAACTGTGATAAAATATGCCTGGCATTTGGAAAAACTGCTGAATCCAGACCTCCGTTTAAGTTAGAACACTTACTCAACTGTTACAAAAAGTTCAGATAAAGCGAAAGGGGCCGCTAGACAATTTTGCACAATGGAGAAAGATGGCGCTCTGGCGGTGAAGAACATGTTTCTCCTGTTCTGACTGACGGACATTTGTGGAATTGTACATAATGGATTTAAATATGATAAAATGCACAAAACGGGGCTGAGTGTAACTTTATTCCGGGAGGAAAATATCTCAAAGGTTGCTTTTTCACAGTTTAGGAGACTGAAACGTCACCGAGAGCTTAAACAGCAACTTTAAGGTGTTTCTCACAAAATACAGTAATCTGATTCCTCATTATGAGTCTGGTTCCTTAATGGTCCATTAATGATTCTTTTAGTGCGTGTTTGTACGAAGACTTCAGACGCAAAAGCCTCTAAGTGCCATCTAAAATTTTTTTCTAAAATGATCATTTTTATCAGGCTCTTCTGTTTATGTTCCGTTATTTGACTTTAATGGCAATGAAAAGGACCCAGTAATTGGCAGTAAAGTGAAATTACTAAACCTAAACATAGGAGTCTGATAAAAACACTCAGATAGAAAATTTCAGATGGCACTTGAAGGCTTTTGCATCTGAAGTCTTCATACATATATATATATATATACACACACACACACACACACACACACACACACACAGAGAGAGAGAGAGAGAGAGAGAGAGAGAGAGGGAGAGAGAACAATCAGTGCAGCCCCTGCTACTACTAATTAAAAGCTTTTAAAAATAAAAACTTCCAAAAAAAACTTTTGGATCTCACTTAGTACACTGTAAACCCTAACACTCAAAATACTTAATTGGTTTGAGTAGGACAAACTTAAATTAAACAAATTAACTGTTATGAGTATTTAGAACTTTCTTTTTATTTTGAGTTCACAGCACTAACATATTTCAAGTAAACTGAACTGTTTCATTGTTTTGTGTTGTATGAAGACTAACTTAAGTTTAACTGAAACTGGGCTGGCAAGTCTGTTTCCCAGCATGCTTTGCCCATGGCACTTGAAAGGGAAGTAAATGCTAAAATTAAGTGTAATATAATGGTTTGTTGTTTTTGTGTGTGCACGATTAATGGTAAGGGAGATTTAGTAGTGATTCATGTTTTGTTTTGCTAATTTAGACAGGTTTCAGTTAATGTGGGTTTTTGAAGAGTTACCATCGTGGTGACAAGTGGCGAACGCTGCTTGCTTTGAGAGCAGTTACGTTACATGTTTTAAATTGCTGTATTCATTCAGTAAGTGCTATACCATGCTGTTGTTAACAAATTAGCTAGTTGGCATTATCTGAATATTTTTATTAGTGTTTACATTGAAGTAAATAACTCATTTGATTTGCAAAAACTCAAAATAAAAAAAAGTTAATTAACTAAATCTTTTATATTCGTTGCTGTCAAAATTTATGAGTTAGGAGCAGTTAACATGCATGAGTACTACAAACTCAAAACTTGATACTTCTGCTTTCTTAAAATTAGGAACATCATAACGTATTACCTCAATTTTTTTTTGAGTTAGCCCAACTTATTTGGGTTTACAGAGTAGGTTCATTTTCAGCAAACTATATGCTTTGTCTTGACTACATTGATGTTTCATATATATATATATATATATATATATATATATATATAATCTGAAATGAAATCAATGGCTAAAAGGACACTGACCGAGAAAGAAATCCTAGAATCGGTTAACCTTTCAGGCTGGTAAGTTAATACAACTCACACCAATCGCTATTGGCGTCAAGAGACATCAATACACATAAACAGTGATCTGCACTGAAAGAATGAAAATCATCAACTTCAGTGTGGGGGTTGGATACACCCTGCTGGGTTTGTCCGAAGACCCCCTGCTCCATTCGCTTTTCACGCGGCCCTCAGGGCTTCTGAGCCCAGAGTTTCGATTTCCAATCGCTGCTGTTCTTCTGTGTTTAATGGTTGCAAGGGTGCTTGCTAGCAGGGCTAGCCATCACGACCTTTTGCATTCCATTAAACCTTCACTATCTTCTCAGATAAGCAATTGTATTTCATTAAACAGAGCAAGGAAGTTTTAATATGACTGGCAAAAGCTATCTTTTAGCATTCCCATTCATCTCAACGGGCAACGCTGACCAGCCAAACCTTAATTTCTTGAAACCGACATGCTAACTGGAAAGCAGCGATGACAATTACAATTTGGAGACTCTCAGATTTGAAAAGCTCTATGTCAGGCTAATTCAGGGAGGGAGTCTAAGGGAGCCTGGTTGTAAATAAATACATAAAAAAGATTCTATGTCTCTCTGGGGAATGAGACCCGATGAGAAAAAGTGTTTGAGACAGGACTGGCAAGTGAGTTATAGAACATGCTAAGTATGTGCGAATCAATAGCCAACGTTAACTTGGTAATAATGCATGCTAATGAGCAGTGTCTTTCTTTGAAAGACTGCCCTTTAACGAATCCACTGCTAATTGCTAACACCATCACCACTGCTGCAATTTCCATGACAACAATTACTTCCCTTTATATAGTGCTTTTTTGGGATTTTTATGTGGTGCTTTTGAGTGCAACATAAATTGAAATGTACGTCATTATAGTCTGGCTGTAATTATCATTTCAAAGAATATTTTCTTAACTCAACAATGCAAGTACAAAAGCATACTTTTGAGTGTTTTTATAGCATTTTCTTCCAAACTACTCCAAAGTCTGAAAAATTAGAAACATTTTCTGACATCAAGTAATTTTTCAGCTCTCACTGAAAGGGAAATTGTTCCGCAAAGCAGCAAAATCACAGATAATCAGATCATATTTGAACAGCTATGTGAGATTTCATTATGGGTAGAGCTATTTAGCACAACGTGGCCAAATAATGCTAATGGTGGCTGTTTAGGACAAAAAATTAGGATATGTCGAATTTGCTAATGCTACAAGTTATGTGGCAATGATTATATTTACCAATGTGAATCTCAAGATTTTTGAATAATGACAGAACCAATTTGAAAACTATATGTTGCACTAGTTGTACAAAGTAGAAAAAGATATGAAATAGCTCACTTAATGGACTAAAATTGCATGAATGTAGTAATTATGATTTCCAAATTAGGAAAGATCTTCAAAGTTTGAGTTAAAGGCAGCATACACTTACATTTATCATCTTTGTCTGAAATCCTAAGGCTGTTGCTTTTTCTTCTCTTCTCTTCTTTCCCAGCGTATTCCCATTCATACGTGGTTTGCCACTTTGCTTTGCCATCTCCATTTGGCTCAGTCGTAGACGTCCTCTGAGTTGAGTGATGCTCTCCATCCACCGCTTCTTTTATCTTACTCGCAGTTGGAAGCCTCCTGGTTTGAGGCAACGGAATTTTCTTCTCTGCATTGGATGTGGCCTTACCATCCGAGGCACGCTTCCCTTATTTTCTCCATGATCGGAGCGATTCCCAGTCTTCTTCGGACATCTTCATTCATCGCAGGCGGGTCAGTTCGAGCGACCACCGGTCTTCATCTCCAAGGCCTGTTTATGCTTCTTGGTCATTGGCCAGCATTCTGTCCCATATAGGGTGACTGTGGACACGGCAGTCTTGTAGATCTTCGCCTTAAGATATTCTGGTATTTTCTCATTGCACAGGACCCCAGTGATCTGTGTTCACCTCGACCACGCCACATTGATTCTTACACTGGTGTCTGGGATGGTTTCACCGTCCAATATGACCAGAGATCCTAGATATTTGAATTGGGTGCTTTTTCTTCAAATCCTGCTGATGGTATGTTGAGCCACATTCCGTCATCCTTGAGTTGGTCGTGCCATGCTCACCTTTGATTTTGGAGCACATAGCAGGTCTCGTTTTATTAGCGCTACATTGTGACCCTCCTGTGCTAGTGAACGAGATCCATGTTTCACGAGTTCAAACTTACAAATATTCAGATAGAGTAATTAGTATGCATATTTGGCGTGCTGTCCGAGGAGAGGGCTCCGAGCTCGGTATTTGGCCCGAGCCCAGAGTACTCCCCCTGTATTCTGGTTTAGGAAGTAACCAGGCAAGTGTGAGGAGACGGGGTGGTGGAGGAATGCTGAAACTGTCCAAAAGCATAGGTGAGTCGACTGCGTCAATATATATATAGGTCTCCGCTCATGCTGATTGGCAGATGTTGATTGCTGATTAATGACTGCTGGTTGGAGTGATGTGATGATTAGTTAGACCATTCGAACGTGTTCCTCCCGAACTTTGTTAATAAAACATCATGTGGGGATTGCAGGTCAGCTGTCTCTGTGTCCATACGAAGGCTGAACAGGACAGGGCTGATCCCCTGTGGACGCCAACGGTGACGTTAAATTATTGCGAGGTTCTGGCTCGGCAGCCAACTACACTTCTGACATTACAGTACAGTAATTTGACACACCTCACGTACTCTTTCGCCTTTTATTGTATCTAGCTAGCTATTTTGGACCACAGAGATGTGCTAATAAGGGACCCTTGAACTCTTAGTTTAAGTGTATGTATTCACTGGAACATAAAGGCTTTGTCTTATTAGTCATGGGTCCACAGATATGAAGTAGCTATTTTTTTGTATCCTGCATATTAACTAGGGCAAGTTGTAATAAGAGTAGCCTATATACTATGTGACGATACAAATCTGTATACCTTTACAATGCCATTTCTACTGTGGTAGGCCAGAGTTAATTTGGTAGTTTTCATTTGTTAATTCAGTTCATTTAATTGCCAAAATAGGCAAGTATTCCACATGTTTTCTCATATATATATATATATATATATATATACATATCTGGGTCAGAGCATTTCCAAACCTACAGCTCTTGTGGGGTGTTCTCGGTCTGCAGTGCTCAGTATCTATCAAAAGTGGTCCAAGGAAGGAACAGTGTTGAAGGAACCGGCGACAGGGTCATGGGGAGCCAAGGCTCAGGGAGCGAAGGCTGGCCCGTGTGGTCCGATCCAACAGACGAGCTACTGTAGCTCAGATTGCTCAAGAAGTTAATGCTGGTTCTGATAGAAAGGTGTCAGAATACACAGTGCATCAGTTTGCATAGCCGTAGACCAGTCAGGGTGTCCATGCTGAGGCATGTCCACCGCCGAACCGGACCACGGAGCAATGGAAGAAGGTGACCTGGTCTGAGGAATCACATTTTCCTTTACATCACATTCATGGCGAGGAAAAAAAAGACAAAATCTTGATTACTGATTACCACTATTGTGATGTAAGATTTTTGGTCAGCCAAAACATAATATTAATATTAATCATGACAAATTGAACAAAGAGGCTTATAGTGCAAATTTAAAAGTAGTCTATCCTGAAAAGTCCATGTTTTTTTCTTTTTGCTGATAATGTATTGTATTTTGCAGTTACTGTAACCAACAAACTTCTTGCTGAAAACAGAATCGATAAGCAATTCACAGTAAACCGCCATGATACTGCATTAATCAAAATTCATGACCTAATGAGTTTCTCAAAATGCTATGACCTCTTCTGATGTCTGAGAGACATCCTTCAACACAGGTGACGGTGGACCCAATTTTATTGAATCAGCTCATTAATCGGAGTTTTATGCATGTATTCACTGAGTAAGGCAGAGTCTTTACTACAGCTCATAATTATCTTGAACACTGCTCCGGGTCACACAGCAAAACCGGCCATCAATTACCATAAATTATCTCTGGGGCTGCATGCATCAGGTAGCTGTATTGTAAGTAAGGTTGTGAGGTGAAGATAAAAAGAGAGGTAGACGGAAAGATGAGAAAGCATTTGGCCCCACGAGTGGTTTTAGCAGTGCAGATCTGAACGTTATTCGCTATGAACATTATGTTGCTAATGAGGTGAGAGAATATGGCACTTACTCAGCTCAAATGCTGAAAAAAAAATGATCTAACGGATTACACATGCTTTACACTGGAGAAAACGAAGAGCACGCCATAGAGCACTTTTCACGGAAACGAAGAGAAGCTTCGATGAATGACACTTGGTATTGCATAAAAAAAATTTGATTAATTATCTTCTTTTTTTTGCGCAATATGTTATAGGCCTATACAGTTTAATGACATTGGGATTTTTTTTCTTTCCTTGTTTGTATCTCTCCGATTGTCTGAGTTTTAGTGTTTGGGATTGTCACTGATTCTTTCTGCATGCTACATACTGGGAGGTGGCGGCAAAATGATTAGTTCCAAACACGGATTCATCCAGAAATAAGTGACTAAACAACTCATTGAATCATTCACTAAATCAATTTGTTCAAAAATGCAGCTTTTAAAAAAAATCTTTATGAGCGAGTCACTGAATCATTCATTCAAGTGATTCAATCAAATAGTTATTCATTCAGAAACGCTAGTAGCGTTTCTGGTAAAGATGTGGAACTAATTTCGTTGTAAGGACAAAAACGGTGCTCAACACTATTTTAGAGGCCTTGATTTTCCCATTCACTCCCATTGCCATTCATTTCCCCCGAAATTGATTTTTAAAAGTCCTTGTTAAAGAGTTATAAGCCATGAACCAGAAACAAGGACAATCACAACATTACAAACTTTTATTTGAAAAAAAAAAAGTATTTAAAAATCAGACAAAAAAGAAGGTTTAATGAGGGAAAGTAAAATCCCATTGCGAATTACATAAAATAAAAACGATTTTAAATTATTAGAATGCATTTTATGTTTATCGCAAAATATGCACATATGTGTGTTTATATGTGTATATGTATGTAAAGAGCGCAAAGGTAGAATGATTTGATTACATCATTAGCAGTGCTTCATGGGAGTGGACTAAAGTTTTCTTCTGGCATGATTTTCTAGTTGCTTTTCTCTAATTGGTGGACATTTCTTTGCAGAATGATGGGTGGCCTAATGGTTAGAGAGTTGGACTTGGGTTCGAGTCTAATTACTGGCAGGAAACGTATGGGGGAAGAGAATGAACAGTGCTCCTTCCAGTACCCACAACTGAGGTGCCCTTGAGCAAGCAATGCACCAAACCTCCAATCACTCCCTGGGTGCTGCAGCAAATATAATAAGAGTATGGGTCATTTTTCTTTCTGAATTTTGGATAAATGTTTAAAATACACCATAGTTATGCTCTTATAGTCACAAACAGCCATTTTATTTGACTTTTCTTTTCACATTGCTTATGCTCAATACGCGATAAAGCGGTGAACTATTTTTGGAATGTGCCTTAGATGAAGCAGGTACCAGGAGATAAACACTGCCAGCTCTAAAACATTTCCCATTGAGAATGATAGAATGAGAGAGATAGAGAAACACCACTGAGGCCTGTTTGTTCAAAGGACCCTGTGTTCTTAAAGGCCAACTGACCAACAGAAATAAACTCCATCTAAGAGAATCTGACCTGGGGCGGTCAGGCCTTGGATGAGAGCAGAGATGCCAGGAGGAAATGTCACAGCCCATCCTGGAGAGCAGCCCTCAGTGAAGTCATCTGCCCCTGTTTTTACTGAAGCATCGCAGTGCTGTCAATCACGATTTCTGCACTGAATTTACAATTCTTAGTCGTGAGAGCAAAGATGGTATTTTAAAGTCATAAAATGTTGCATTTAAATAACTATGCATATTGCATAATGGTGCATATTCTTAAATATGGATTATGTAATTTGGCTGTAGGTCAGTGGATTCCAGAGGGCAATTTACATTTTTATTTTCTCAGAAACTTTACATTTCATTTACTTATGAGACATGGCATAGTTCTCAAAAACTTGTAAGTGAATCATTATGAATTACATTAATTATGCTATAATACAGTGCCTGTGCGATTACCCGCGTGTGCAACTCTCTTGCAGTTATGAATCATATTATATTAGTTTATTTTTATAAAAATTATATTAGTTACCACTTTAAGGCATGTTGTTCATAAACTAGACGGTAGTGTGTTTAACTGATATCTTAAGTGAAGGAATAAAAACATTATTGATAAACATAATCAGTGCATGTATCTAATAATTTTTCACCACAAAACAGTTGTTTACTATTAACTATGTCTTCTGTGATTCAGATTGTTTGATTTATATGGCACAACATCATTAAATTTCAGTGTCAATGTGGGGTCTGTTATCTGCTGGTAATCAGATTTAAACAATTAGCGATTTAGCTGACATAACCATGTTGGCGTGGCGTGTGTGACATTAAAAATTGATACATGCACCAATAGGAAAAGGTAATTTGTGGTAATCATTGTCATTCACGAAAATTACCCCCAGACTGATACCACACTAATGACTTTATGAAATATTTAGCGGTTTGAGTGACTAATTGGGCTGTAATTCTCACGGACAACGAACCAGTCAGTGTGTTTCAGGGGTCGCGCGGACAGCTGCACAACCACGTCTGGTTAATAAATAAATGCACAGGCCATCTCCTGCATCAAAATAAGTTCTGTGACATCTTACAATCATCGGCAAAGAGAGAAAAAAAAAGCACTTGACAGGCAAGTTTCCATGCTTTCTGTGTATTTCTAAATTAATATTGTATTTGTAATATAATACAATTTATTTATATATAATATATGTAATACAATGTATCGCATTATATTTTATGTAATACATGATCCCTATTGTGAAAAATCCAGTTTATGTCCCTCAAACTTCAAACTGCCATTTTCCTTTTAAAATCTTAAGCGAATGCCCTAAATCACATGACTTGCTAGAAGTGACATCATTACCTTGTAACAGTGTGGACAAATTTCATAGAATGTGAATGTTAAATCTGAAATATTTGGTCATAATTAATAGTTTTACTAGCCTGAGTTTGGCTAGTGTGTTTTTTTTTATAACAGCCAGGCATTGTTGCCCCTCTGAGAAGAGGGTTGAAGAAATTGAATTGAATTTTTTTGTCCCTCAAACTCCAGTCCACATCGTTGCGTCGGTGCTATTATACTTTTTAAAATCTTAAGTGTATGCTCTAAATCACATGACCTGCTAAAAGTGACATCATTTCCTTGGAGGGAAATCGTTCCTAAGGACCCAAAGAACCAAGAATCAGCCAAAAACTTCTCTCTTTTCCTCATTTTTTTTGAAGAGTTTTCTAATGGTGTAAAGCATAATATGTCCACCCCATTTATACTGGATATAAAATATATATTTACAATTCTTCCTAAATGTAATTCTGCTGCTAGCATGTTGTTATTTCCTAGCTAGTTATTGTCTAAAAATGTCCACCCTGTTACGCATTGCGTTGTAAAAATGTCATGTAACAGGGTGGGCAAATTTCATAGAATTTGAATGTTTAAATCTGAAACATTTGGTCCGAATTAATAGGTTTACTAGCCTGAGCTTGGCTAGTGTGTTTTTTTATGATAGTCAGGCATTTTCATCCACTTAGAAGACTAAAAAAAATAATGAAGTGAATTTTTTTTTATGTCCCTTTATGTTAATGTTCCTCAAACTCCAGTCCACCCTGTTACATCAGTGCTGTTATACTTTTTAAAATCTTAATTCTATGCTTTAAATCACATGACCTGCTAAAAGTGACATCATTTCCTTGGAGGGAAAACCTTCCTAAGTACCCAAAGAATCAAATTGTTATTTCCTAGCTAGTAATTGTATTCTCTAGCTTAAAACGTCCACCCTGTTACACATTGCATTGCAAAAATGTCATGTAACAGGGTGGGCAAATTTCATAGAATTTGAATGTTTAAATCTGAAATATTTGGTAGTGTGCTTAGCTAGTGCTTGGCTTGTGTGTTTTTATGATAGACTGACATTTTCGCCCTCTGAGAAGACTAAAAAAAATTATTAAATTGAATTTGTTTTCAACAAACCTGCTCAGTCCAAAATCCACCAAACTGTAGAAATGACCCAATTATTAGCAAACTCACAATCACCTCTGATTCTTCACAAAGCAAGTCTGTGGGATGTAGAAATGTACCTTCCGAAGAAAATAAGAGCGCGAAAGCAATGGGTGGAGGATGTTTTGCATGACTTTGAAGGTTGTGCATAAATGACGGAATATTTCTGACACACTATCAACAACACCAGCTGCTTTCCAAACGCAGCTCCGGGATGTGTTCCTGGTTCGGCGAAGGAAAATACCTTAAAAGCATAACCCCAAATCCTTCATGCAACAGGGATCTGTCATCGAAACGGCACTAAGCAGGCGCTTGTTTGATCGACATCTGCTGAGATTGATAAGAGGCACTGATAAAACCACTACAAGGGCCAAAACAGAGGGGATCATTTAACAGATATCCATCTCAGACCCCGATCCTTGTTTATAAGTTCTTCAAACGAGCACGCCTCCAAAACAGATTTCCTCTTTCACGCGCTGACTTTTCAAGATCTGAGCCGTAAACATCACTAAGCTATTATTTCAAAGTGAACAATTACACTGGAGTGTGCGGCGAAGCCTCTGTGCGGCATCAAAGCGAGTGGGCCTGTCATGGCCGAATCCCTTATTTTGATAAGAGATGTGTATAATTCGCACCCTCGGATGGACACAGCCCTCGTTTGTGTTCCGCTCTGCCTCAGAAGACGTCTGCGACGGGGCTGGAATTGAAATTCTATCCACACAAGCTGCTGGAGTAGTGCATCATTAGGGCCTGGGAAGAAATAGAAGGCCTTTGTTTGATAAGCGTGGTGAAGGGAGAAGTCGAAGGGCTGAGGAGCGTGTGCATCTATTAGGAGCAAAGAGGAGAGGTGTAGGTCACAATGTGCAGCTGTGAAGGAAAATGAAGTTAATTTTCCCACTCTATACATCCCGCCTTGCTGTCTAATTGATTGATATGTGAAAGAGAAGTCAGACAGGCCATTGGTGATCGCGAGCAAACCATCGTGAGGCTTGGGAAGATCACTAGATCAGAAAGTGTAAATTTAATCTAATTTCTGCACCAAAAATAATGACTGTTTACCAGAAGGTTTCTAGAACATTTGCTGCCTATCTGCCATTGGTCGGCCAAACCGATAGCTCCTCCGCACAGTCACGCCATTGGTTGAGCTGTCGTTGCTGGTCGGGATAGTCAAATAAACGAAGCAATGTTTTGAAAACATTGACGGATTAGTTGTAGCTTTCTCTGCATAAAGCTTGTTCATTTTAACATTAACAAAAATACTTTATATTCAAAAAAGTATTTTACATTTTTTAAAATACGTATTTTAATTAAAAATATGGCCCCTTTTGATTTCACTGAATCAGGAATTTTAATCAAACCAGCCACGTCCCACAGGATGTTGAACTGGAATGACAGGAAGAGCAACTCGCTGAATTACAATTTGAAGAAATTCAGCACAATCGCATCACATAAAAGAAATGGATTAGTCCAAACATGCATAATTAAATAATACACTTTTAAAAATTGTGCTTATATTTTCAAATGTGAGAGTCAAATGTAAATGGTTAAAATATGAATAAAGATTTTATCGAACCAGGAGATCTGAAATATGAATGATTATGAAGGATTTCATGAATTATGAATGGTTATGAAGGATTTCAAGGGAGTCACTCAGCATGAGAAATGTTACAGGCTGAAAATTGCTTATGATGAACAAATTATTCACAGCTAGATTTTCAGGTTCACTTAAAGCGTTTCAAAAGTACAGCTTTTAGGAAAAACAGCCTGCTGAAAGTTAAAAGTTATTTTCATAAAGGTTATGCAGCATTAGTGTCATTTCATACAATTACCCCAGGATCTGATGGAATATTACACTCGTAGCAGGTAAACATATTTCGTTTTGTTCTAGATTGTACCTTGTCTTCAGAGGTTACTGGGCGGTTGGTTTTTCATCTATCGTAACTGACAGAAAATCGTTACTATTACATGCATGAAGACCATTTTCTCTAATTTAGTTTGGCAACTTTGAACCAAGACTGAATGAGTTTCTAAATCTTACATTGAAATGTATTTATCACACGGACTGTCTGACTGTCAACAAGAATTTTCTAAACTCAATCACATGAAGCCAGAGAAATGTACAAGGGATGACAGATTTCTGATTTGTATTTGGAGACAACAATTAATGGAGTTTCCTAAACTCTAGAGATGTGATAACAACATCTAATTATAACATCTAACATCTATTATAATGTTTTCATGCTTACGTCTTTTAAAAGAACAAACTCAGTGTTGTGGTCCAAAAAGGGAATTGATTGAGAAACTCATTTTTCTTTGCATCCACACTGTCTCAAAGTGAACTCAAATCAATTTAGTTGCGATAGGTCTACTTTCCCTTCATACTTTTCAAAGCTACTAGGTTATAAAAATAATCGAGATACTCATTTGTAATACTTGGGATCTTAGGTATTTGCATGTAAAGTGTGGTTCATTTGCATACGAAGACGTACATTATTGGCGTATTGAAGCATCTTAAACAATCGTTTTTAAAAACTTTACAAACGTAAAAGTATTTCCATATCCTAGGTTCATAGAATATTGAATTAATGGAATTAAAAGTTGATTTAACTCTTTTTAATGCGTTAGATTTAATTAAATATTTAATGGCATCAAATTTAAACACACTTGCCTAGTTTGAGATTACAGTAAAATGGTTTCATTTTGATCTCTGTTAGCAAAATGCTAAAATTGACGAAAACTACTTTATTATAGCTAAAATCGTCAATGGATGTGCATATCTGTCTGGCTATTATGTTTGTAATGTTGTTGAGAATTGGTTAGTTTGTTACTGGTTACAAACAAGACGAAAATTTTAGTTAGTAACGTAATCTAGATTACTCGTTTTATGTAACGTATTCGGATTACTTTTGGGTTACTTTTAGATTACTTAAAAAAATAAATAAATAAAAATCAATAAATATTTTTAATGAACTTCTATTCACAATGCAGATTGTAATTGAAGCACATAACAGCGAACTTGCACATCTTCAGAGCGATCAATTCAATTTACAGGAGTCCGAAGTTCGGTTAAAAGTTAAATAAAAAAACTTTGCAAACAACAAAGTGGTCAAATCATTTCACATTCTCCAACATTATTAAATCTCCAATCTAAAAAAGGTACCGAGTGTGATTTGTTTGTTACTTTATGACCACACAGTCTCATTGATGTGGTGTTCACAACACGGGCAGCCACAGTACAGCTATTTTGTTCGAACTTGTGCTTCATTTGGAGAGGCTATAAGGTCTCCATCTCAAAGCCGCACCTCATCTCTTTCCCTCGCAATGAACACGTTCGACAAAAAGGCTTTGCTGACACACATTGCCGGCGAGATTAGACTTTCTCACCGAATCGGGATCTACATCAGCAAGAGCTCAGAAATCCAATTCTACAGACATGGGTGGCACTGGAGAAATCAATCACAGATAGCATTAACCAGCTGCAATTCCATGATCGCCTCTATATCAGCCATTTCACACCTGGGCCTACTAGAAGGGGCACAAAAGGATCTTGCACCCTTACATAAATGACACTAAACTGGGTGCGACATGCGCTCTGAATAACAAACCCCAAATGATGCGGTCGCATCTACCTCAGTGCTGTTTCCTCATTCGGGATATGCTGTGTTTTGCATGTTGTTTCAAGAGGAAATGCTAATGCACTCGATAACCTGAAAGATGTCACTGTAATTTGGTATTTCGCGGAGCCCCGGCCTTGACACGTTCATTCTCGGCTAATGCGCATGGCCCAATATAAACCACATATGATGAGAGGTAGTCTGCAGCATTAACAGTTAGCAGTTCAGCTCTGAATCAAAAATAGCTACGCCCTCAGAAAACCCATCATTTTCTTGTTTTTCTCACGTCAGTCATAGTGGAACAAATGTACAAACACAAAAAGGAAAGGAAGAAGAAGATGTGTACTTTATGAAGAGGTTTATAACTAGTGCATATAATTGCAGACTGCCTTCTGTAAACGGCCGGAGCCACTAGACTGTATTTAATGTATGAAATGTATTCAAAATTTAATATTCTTATTTGATATTCAGCAATAATCTAATTCTAATTCGAATGTAATATTTAGCGGCATGTCTCACATTTTGCTCACAACCCTGTTAAAAATTCCTTGAAAATGACCATCAATTTACCTGATGGGAAGAAAATGTTTTCAATTTTTATACATTGCAATGTTGCCTGTATTCACCAAGTTCAACCATTCAACCCTGTTATTGAAGTTATTGTAAGAAAAAATACATTCAGATGAGTTTTTTTTTTTTTTCTGAAAAAATATAAGTTTAGCAATGACTAAGCCAACAGTTACAGTTAAGTTACAACTTAATTTAAGCAAAATCTTCAACCCTGTTATTCTAACATACCCTTTTTTAAAGATTTTTGGGGTGTACTAGAATAGGTTTTCATGCTTGACTGTTCAAAAAACACATTTTTTCATATATGAAACTTTTTCTTCTATAACGCTCTATTTAGTTCCTGTCTCTATCAAGCCCAACATGCTCTGATTGGTTGGCTATATCAGTGTCCATAGTTTTTTTGAAATGTCACGGCCCTTACCACAACCGCGACTTTCAACACACTACTAACACAACTCAACCAGGCCACGCCCCTTTATATTTTTGCATATGGGCTGGAATTATTTAAATGAGGAATATTGCGATGTGTTCGTTCCCGGAAGAAAACTCAAGAGTACAGTCGAGGCGTTTCAGGGAGTTCAGAAACGCAGCCGATATAGAGAATAACTCCCTTTGCAGACCTTTTACATGCTCAAACAGCAACATTACACACTAAAGAATGTTGAAAATGTATAAAACAGGACCCCTTTAAGATTTTCAGGCCCTATTTTGTTCCCTCCTCACTGAAAGTAGCAAATAAAATTAAGTGCGCACACAGAATATAGAAACGATACAGTGAATTCATCTGTTTGGAATTAGTTGTGGTGCTAATCAAGGAACGATCTGGGAGCCGTACATCCGGCCCTTGTGCGAGTGGACGATATCGGCCTCATTTTTAATTAGTTCTATTGGCTCAGCGAGAGTGGATTTTCTAGATCATTTATTTTTTCAGCCTAAAACATCCAATTATTCACTCTATGGGGCCCTATGATGACTGCCATAATTCCAGACCCTTTTTATCGAGCAGGACATGAGGCCTTTCTTAATTAAGTAAGATGCCTATTTCCATTTACTTCAGCCTCCCAGAACATTGGCTGTGAAGTCATGTTCCTGGGACTCTCGTGCTGAATAAATCGAGGATAATAAAGTGTGGACCTGAGCATGGCGTGTGTGTGGTTGAGATCTATATCTCACCGTAGACGGTCGTCTTGTTGGGTAATAATGCATTATGCAAATGCAACTCTCCACAAATCCTATTAAAGAAGATAACATATCATTAAAAAGGCAATGTAATGTTTTTTTATTTTATTTCTAAATGTATTAACTTGTTAAAAAGGACACCAGTTGGAGAATGTACCATGACACGGTTTGAATAATAAAAACGCACATATTCTTTCTATATTCAGTATCTGTAACTCACTTGCAAGAGAACAAACTAGTATATTAGCAACTTTCAAGCTTTAATGACAGCTCATTTAGTTTGCTGTATTCTGTCTATTTGCACAGATTATTGTAAAAAAAAAAATACTTGGGAATACAATACAGAAATCACTGTCATCAATAAAAACCGTACTGTTCTGGTTGATGCATAAATTGCTTTTAAGAACAATTTCGATGTTATCCTTCACTTTACTGCTGAATTTATCAAGGGCTTTTCTGTCATCAGGGACCTCAGAGACACATTGCACAAAGAAAAAGAGGGAAAAATTACAGTTCAGAAAACTCTATCATCATCCAAGCCATCATTTTAGATTAGGGTGAGTCTAATGTGTTATAAAAGCCATCCATAATGCAATACAACAAAGACCCAATCGAAGACGTCTCTTGGACGGCTTTGCAGTTTCAAAGTTCATGGAGACGTGCCATTCTTCTTGACATCATTGATCTGATTGCAGAGTCTCGTTAAATAAACATAGAGAGGCCAGGTGGCAAAAATAATCCTATCTTTTATAGAGGATTATAGGAGTGATTATCTGGCAATAAATCAAAGTCGCTGGATATTAAGTTGGCACGGCCACCTGAGGCTCCCTCCTCACTCGCTGTTAACAATTACCATGACAAAGAGATGCGCGCTCGCTTTCTTTCTCTTTCTCTTTCTCCTCCATCTCACTCTTTCACCTTTGCTAAAAAGTTGTTAGCTGGGATGACTTTGGATATTTGTCTCCCAACTCTTTTGGTGTGTAAATGGATGTTCCAACAGTTTCCCAAGGGCCTGAAAAAAGACATTACAATCATCAGGGATCAGAAAGAGACGTGAATGAATAATTATGAGGAATGGCATCACTCACTCTACACACATTGTGTCTCCTGCTCTTGAGCGAACAGATTAATGGCTGTCTGTAAGTGTAGAAAACACCTGCTAACTATTCATCAAACCAGACATGTTCTGGCAAACGACCTGTTTATAAGGTTTAAGCATTATAAAATTATGTGCATCTGAAAGCTGATGTAGCACATGGATAGGCATGTTGCGTTCATCCAGATTCCACCTTTAAGGATATTTCTTGCTGTTTGGTTGGCGATTATCATAGAGGTTATCATAATTGTAATCATCATTAGTGCGATTAATTGTTTCTTGATTATTCCTGGCTCTATGTTGGGGAAATCTGATTTGAGACAGTTTATAGCTTTGTAGATAAGCACCAATATCATCAATGCTCTATTCAAAATATAGTAGGAAACAAATCCTAATCCTATATCTATAAACGTGTATATATATATATATATATATATATATATATGAGTGATATTGTGCATTAAATAATTTACTCACACATGTCAATACCAATTTGCATGCTTTTGGAAATTAAGACACTATAAATAAATAAATAAATAAATAATGTACATGTAATCTTTTCTATAACATAATACTGTATATCTATAGATAATTATTTAAATATATTGTAATACATATACATATGTTCACTATGTACACACAATGTCATTGCAAACTTAAATACTTTTTTGTGGACTTTTGAAATAAACAAATAAACAAAACTTACATGTTGGATTTTTGAAACCAAATAAATTATATTAAATAATTTCTCATTTCAATCAGGACAACTATCAGAGTAGTTTTAGCATGTTATTGAATATGGCAATGTTAAAGGTTTAGTTCAACCAAAAATAACACACAAGAATAAACCTCGTTGGTTCTTACAGAAGCTTAAATGTGCTGCGTAACACGAGAATGAACCTCATTGGTTCTCACACATCAAGTGAACATGCTTGAGCTTCTGTTTACCACAACCCATGTGTGAGTTGATCAATGTTTATATGTGAATAAAAGACTAAATTCAGTCTATTCATCATATAAAGTGATTGTGTCTCTTCAGAATATTTGGACTAAACCAATGGAAATGGATTAGTTTTACGATCTCTTTATGAACTTTTTGAAGGGTCAAAGTGCTGTCTATGGAGGGACAAAAAGCTCTCCGATTTCATCAAAAAAATATTCATTTGTGTTCTGATGATGAACAAAAGTCTTACAGGTTTGGAATGACACGAGGCTGAATAATTAATGACAATTTTCATTTCTGGGTGAACTAACCCTTTAATGTATTTGATTTTAGCAGACTAGACGCGTTATCCTGCTGCTTCTGATTATTGCTGCTGCAGAGCAACTATGGATGTGCTACTCGGACTCACTAATATGCAGACACACTGCTGTGAGCATGTGAGATATCCTGCTGCTGCATAAATAGACATACATAAATGCCGTAGCAGATGTAGGCAGGTGGAGCTGGGGAGGTGGAGGGTTTCAGAGTAAAGCTGCCGGGCTAGCATACAACAAACACTGAACCCAACAATTTAAATGCGGAGCAAACAATCTCATTGGCTACAGGATCAGCAGAGGCCAATCAGCTTGTTGCATGTGATACTGATGCAGATTGCATGTAACAGACCCATCAGCCTGCGCCCTCTAGAGTTTCATGACTGAACTATCCCATTGTCTCTGGATATTAATGTATGGACTCACAAGCAAGATAAGCAGTATGGACAACTTTCATTTTTTATTATGATTAAAAAAAAATATGGTTGAACTATCCTTTTGGACACTGATAAGAACTTCAATATGGAGTAGGGAATCGACAGAAGATAGTTTGGAAAGTTCAGGGGTTAAAAGTGCATATTTTCTGTTTTTGTTATGCATTTTCAACTACTCAGCCACTAAAGGATTCATCTGACTCACAACTGTCTCACCTTTGGGTCAAGGCATGTCCAGATGAGGCCTGTCATGCCCGATTTCTGGCTCTTCCATCTCCCAGAAGCCTCTGTGAGGTCACAGTTCCATGTTAGTTGTCATCTTTGTATATTCCTCCCACTTTTGTTTCTAATTTTAACTGGGATAGAACATCAGTACTTTGCAGAGAGTCTATCAATGCCCACGCATTTTTATTTTTGCAGGAATGCGAAGCTAAATAATGACATCTAGAGAAAGTAAAAAATGAGAAACGCTCACCGCTCATATGCCGAGACGATTTATTATTCAAGAAAAATTCCCCCTCGTGAGCTTATCCTCATTGTTTGTCGGCAAGCTGTGGCCTGAAAAAAAAGGCATATTTGGAAAGTACAGGGATAAAAATGTCAAACGCTGAAGGTGGGGGCGACACAAGCGCTCAGGTCTTTCACTTCAGCAGGAGGGCCCTATGGACATTGAGCACACAATCTGGTCAGAGGGTGGCATCGATCACAGTGACAGTCCCTGCCACTTGTAACGTCGGAAATAACAACTCTTTCAAAACATTGCAGTGGGGGGTCACGGCCCTGTGTCGGACGTGGGAAAGTCATCTTTGACAAGCTGCGGAAAATCTGTTTTGAACACAAAGCCTTCAAAGGGCAATTTGCTTTGATTCTTCCACTTGTTTTAGAAAAAAAACTTTCTTTGGATTTAATAGACGATCCATTCCTTTCACTGTGTTTTTTTATCCCACGTCAGGCGATGGAGGAAGACAAATGGACAGCAGCTTTTCGCCGTATTGTCATATGCTTTCCCATAGATTTTCTTATGTGGAGAGATATGAACTGACCCTCGCAGACCACAGGGATAAAATGTACTAAAAGTCAATCTTTGTGTGAATGGTGAGAACATCCATAGCTTTCTCATTCAGCGTGATTCTCTGGGTGAAGACATCAGAGCTTCTTTTCTTTGGCATTTTATCACACTAGAAATATAGTAGAGTGTACATTAATAATGAGTCATTTGGAGCTCAAAAGTGCCGCCTTTCATCAAATCAGAAGTCAAATTATGATGTATGAAATGTGTAGAATAAAAGTGCAAAAAAAGAGTGGCTTTTAAACCAAGAATCTCTACAATAGCTAATGGCTGGAAGTATGTGATTTGAAGCCTGTCATCTTTGTTCATGGGCGCTCAGCTCTGGATACAAATGTTAAACCTATAAATAGGTTAATTATAGTTCAGTCAGGACCAGTCTGTTAGAATAAGGTTATTTGTAGGCCGTGAACTATACTTTATTGGTGGCAGGCTTCGCTCTGAAGGGTTCAGCTTCTAAGCTTTCCACAAGCAAACCTCAGCAAGGCAATTAACCAGAAATCTTCTAAGCAACAGTTACATAATTCCACACGGTAGTAATAGAAGTAGTGTAATGAGTTTGCACAAGACTGAGCAACAGTCAGCTGAATAGATTGATATATCTCCGTGGACAAGCAACTAAGCGATCGCATGCTTGCATAAGGATGGAGAACGGTTGAGCGCATGCCAGTGCGACAGACTACGGCAAGTAAGTCTTATTTGTCTTGATTAAAGGGTTAGTTCACCCAACATTTCTGTCATTAATTACTCACCCTCGTGTTGTTTCACATCCGTAAGACCTTCGTTCATCTTTTGAAAGACAAATGAAGATATTTTTGATGAAATCCGAGAGGTTTCTGTCCCACCGTAGAGATCTAACGCAACTACTACGTTTAAGGTCCAGAACGGTACTAAGATTTGTACCTCACTCTGTCCATCGACCTTTGGATGTCAGAGGTCACTGCTTAGATGATGTCCTTTTGTAAACACCAAATCATAGAAAAATTTATGTAATTTTCATAAGAAATTCATTTGACCTCAAGTTCCATTTTTCAGCACCAACAAATTGCCATTTAAAGTTTTTCGCTTTCCATCGGTACTCGATACTCAATCAAAAGTAACAACAATCTGTTGAAAAGCTGCAGCAAGCAGGCATCAATAGTTCGGTATTACATAAATGGATGTTGACTTGACCCTGCAATGTTGGAGGTGACACGGAGATCATTACATTAGTGGATTAACAGGCCAGGGCTTATCCTCTAGCCCCCTTCACAGGACTCCTGTCATTTAGAGGACGACGCCTCCGAAAACTCATTACCCAATTCAATATGCAAATGATTCGATTTTCACAGAAACCCAGTTTTCCAGGATTACTTTGCCAGCCCCCCTGAGGCCTGCGTCTAAGACTCAATTCTGTTGCTCAGCGAATCGATAGCGCCGCGCCAGAGTCAGCACATGTCGGAACTTCTAATGCGCCGAGGAGAGAGCCACCAAAGTTCTTGCCTTGATGCAAAAAAACCTGTCACTGCCTTGACTTTATGTGCACAACTGCATTTACCACAGAGGAGATCTGAACTAGCTGTCCTTAAGCTTCTGGCTTCTGTGATACATTACAGCCAGATGTCAATTTATGGTTTGGGCTAATGAAATTAAATTCACTGTCGAACACCTGGAGGAAACATTTTTATGTTTTTAGAGCAGCCAAAAGTGCTTTAACAAGGTGATTATTAATACATGGAAATCCGAAGTAAAAGGACTTGGCTTCATGTTGTCAAAGTGAGCATGTAAAGAACATGCTTTTGTGTTACAAAAAGTGTGTGTGTGTGTGTGTGTATATATATATATATATATATATATATATATATATACATACATACATATATATATATATATATATATATATATATATATACACACACACATATACATATATACACAATATATACATAATATAATATATATATGTATATGTGTATGTAGTGTGTATATATATATATATATACAGCTCTGGAAAAAATTAAGAGACCACTGCATATTTTTTGTTATTTTGACCAGTTGTTGCTTTTGGCAAATAAATGCTCTAAATTACAATATTTTTATTTGGAATTTGGGAAAAATGTCAGTAGTTTATAGAATAAAACAAAAATGTTAATTTTACCCAAACACATACCTATAAATAGTAAACCCAGAGAAAATGATAATTTTGCAGTGGTCTCTTAATTTTTTCCAGAGCTGTATATATATATATATATATATATATATATATATATATATATACACACTACACACACATATACATATATATATGTATATTATATATATATATATATATATATAAATATAAAATATTTGTCTTTAAATAAAAAATAAATACATTCTATTATTATTTTATTCAACAAGAATGCTTTAAGATGATTAAAAGTGACATCACATTGTTACAAAAAATATAAAGTTTGCAGTACAACTGTGTTCAACATTGAGAATAATAAATTGATAAAAATAAATGTTTCTTGATCATCAGATTTAGCTTATTAGAATGATTTCTGAAGGATCATGTGACACTGAAGACTGGAGAAATGATGCTGATAATTCAGCTTTGCCATCAGAGGAATAAAATGCATTTTAAAATATATTAAAATAAAAAATATATATATTGATAATATTTCACATATTAGTCACAACATTACTTTTTTTATGAATACAAATATCTGTGCATTAAAAATACTGTTTTCCTGAGAAAGAAAGAACTTTTTGTATTTCCTATTTCTCAGTTTCAAGACTGAGAAAAACCATGAGGCAATCTGTGTATCTCTCTCCGAGCAGCTAATTTATCACTGGCAAAACATTCCGGATATTCCACTGAAACATATGGAGTTAGACACAGGTGACAGTGACGGATGCTCTATGGGAAGCATTTAGAGCCCAGGAGTTCCTAATGCTTCGTAAATTTGTTTTACTGTAGGTTTGTTGTTGTTTCTTTGCGATAACCAACATTTTCCAGAATGATCTCTTTTAGGGTCGCTTTTAAGATCCTACTATGACATTCCAAAGAGTTTCCCTTAGATTAAGAGTATATATGTCATATAATAATGTCAAAATCCACTAATGCAGACAGCTAGTGTGCTGGGCTCACCTCATAACAATAGAACAATGGTAGTTTCTCTTCCTTTTAAAATGTAAAACTTTTAACAGCTGTCCTAATGACATACCATCGCCCATGTGTACTAATGAAAGGTTTCAACCGTCTATACTCATGCAACCAAACCATTATTTTCAGACTTTTATCAGCACTGTCTTTTAGAAATAGACTGCTTTGATTTGCCAAGCATAATGGTGAATTGTCAACTGCGATGTTTTTTTGTTCTCTCTTTTCAGAAGTATTGGATACAGGCTGTGACTGTGTTGTGTTTTACCAACTTTATAAATGAAAATCCAGTTTATATCGAGAATTCATGTGCAATTATAGGGTTAATAAATATCTCAGACACCCAAAGGCTAATTAAAACACATCCGAAGGGGCATGAAAACTAGATTTTTCCATAAACCCCTTGCATTTTGTTGAATTTTTATCCATTTTCAGGCAATGTTGACATATTTGTTACGAGTAATTTGCCACTGTATTGAAACAATATGCAAAATTCTGAAGTCACTGTTGAAGCAAGACACATTATTCAATAAAATCATCAATCGCTATACTCTCTAATTTGCCTGTGATTAAGGAGCAGAATTAATTAGCTCATTATAATTGCTGATGATCAACGTCCTAGCAATAAAACCTCTAATGGCAAAGTGATTACTTGTGACATATTTTCCCATCTGAAGCTATTTGTTCTGTATCCTTAGGAGGGAGCGCAAGCGATCAATATCGTTTACCATGCAGCTCTGGTTAAACTACGGACCACACACTCATGCTAAAACGTCCACTAAAGTCTATGCAGATATTTCATTTTCTCATGCCCTTTGTGTAATTTATAATCCTCACTTCTAGACCTAATGTTATTTGAGAGCCGGGTGGCAAAATAGAGACAAATGGAGGGTTGGGAACATTAAAAGAAACTAATTAATAGCACAGAGGGAGTGAAACTCATGATATTGGGGGTTGAGAGCGAATTTATTATGGTACAAATCTGGGGCAGGGAACGAGTGCCAAAAGTGAACAGGAATAAAGGAAATAAAGCCTAGGTTCAGCGCTCACGTGTCAGACGAAACAAAGTGAATACTAATCACCTTGAGTGCCTCTCTGTGCAAATGGGAGCTATAACTCCGGTTTAGTTGCAAGCTGCCTTCTCGTGTTAATAGCTAATTATGTGGAGCTAGCGACAGAGAACCTCCATTTAAGGAAGGTCTGAAGAGACGAGCGAACTTGGTCTGCTGAGCACAAATGGCTGTGAATTGTCACGGATTTGTGCTTTTGAACACTAAACCGCAAATATAAAGTAAACGGGTGGATCTTTAATTAGAGACAACTTGAGCTATTGGAAAAGGCTGTTAAAACATTCATTGCATGACATAAAACATGATGAATATTACACAAGTGTAATGGTAATTACATTTTTTACTTTTTGGAGAAAAAATTGATTAACCATAACAAAAATGTTTGTTTGATCAGTAAATTATCTTTGAACTTACTAAAAAAGTTTGTTTTTTTTTAAATTAAATGTTCAAATAATACTTTGGAAATGACACCAAATGCTACGGAGTCCCGCAGATGACGTACAAGAAAAAAAATTAAATCGTGCGCACGATCTACTAATTCGTTCCCTTGATTTACTAAGTCGTGCGCATGATTTACTATTTCATTCCCTCGATTTACTATTTAGTTCCCCCGATTTACTAAGTCGTGCGCACGATTTACTATTTCGTTCCCTCGATTTACTAAATCGTGTGCACGATTTACTATTTCAGTCCCTCAATTTACTAAGTCGTGCGCACGATTTACTATTTCATTCCCTCGATTTACTATTTAGTTCCCCCGATTTACTAAGTCGTGCGCACGATTTACTATTTCATTCCCTCGATTTACTATTTAGTTCCCCCGATTTACTAAGTCGTGTGCACGATTTACTATTTCATTCCCTCGATTTACTAAGTCGTGCGCACGATTTACTATTTCATTCCCTCGATTTACTAAGTCGTGCGCACGATTTACTATTTCATTCCCTCGATTTACTAAGTCGTGCGCACGATTTACTATATTGTTCCCTCGATTTACTAAGTCGTGCGCACGATTTACTATTTCATTCCCTCGATTTACTAAGTCGTGCGCACGATTTACTATATTGTTCCCTCGATTTACTAAGTCGTGCGCACGATTTACTATTTCGTTCCCTCGATTTACTATTTAGTTCCCCCGATTTACTAAGTCGTGTGCACGATTTACTATTTCATTCCCTCGATTTACTAAGTCATGTGCACGATTTACTATTTCATTCCCTCGATTTACTAAGTCGTGTGCACGATTTACTATTTCATTCCCTCGATTTACTATTTAGTTCCCCCGATTTACTAAGTCGTGTGCACGATTTACTATTTCATTCCCTCGATTTACTAAGTCGTGCGCACGATTTACTATTTCATTCCCTCGATTTACTAAGTCGTGCGCACGATTTACTATTTCATTCCCTCGATTTACTAAGTCATGTGCACGATTTACTATTTCATTCACTCGATTTACTATTTAGTTCCCCCGATTTACTAAGTCGTGTGCACGATTTACTATTTCATTCCCTCGATTTACTAAGTCGTGCGCACGATTTACTATTTCATTCCCTCGATTTACTAAGTCGTGCGCACGATTTACTATTTCATTCCCTCGATTTACTAAGTCGTGCGCACGATTTACTATATTGTTCCCTCGATTTACTAAGTCGTGCGCACGATTTACTATTTCGTTCCCTCGATTTACTATTTCGTTCCCCCGATTTACTAAGTCGTGCGCACGATTTACTATTTCATTCCCCCGATTAACTAAGTCATGTGCACGATTTACTATTTCGTTCCCCCGATTTACTAAGTCATGTGCACGATTTACTATTTCATTCCTCAATTTATAAATCATGTGCATATCTCGCCTTGAAGAGATTTACATGATTAAAAACACGATTTTTTCTCTAAAATGGTTGGTGCGATGATAAAGACAGCATTTCTTTGTTATTAAAAAAACTGGATATATATAAAGCTATTATAATCTTCTCTTAAAGTACACTAAAACTGTAAGCATTTTGAAAATTTTGCTAGGAGACAGAAAATTGAGGAATCACCCATATATATAAGCAACCATCTGCAGGAGAAAACGCTAAATTAACATCATAATTGGATGATCACTAGTTTGAATCATAGCATTTAGCAGTTTATCAGGTTGTTTAGTTTTATAGAAGGATAGTTTGCATGTTCTTTACAGCAAAGACCTACTAGTAAAATCCTCACAAACTGATTGGAGCACGGATATGAGAGGGACTCTTTACAGGGGGGGAAAAAAAGAGTTTTATGTTAGAAACTATAAAACTAATCATTCCAAAGATTATGGACACAAAATGTGCTCTGAAAGAGACATTGTTCCTCTAATGTCAGTGAAATTATGGCAATATAGAATGTGAAAATAGAAATGGGTCTCACAATCATTTGGTGTCATTATCACGGGCTCCGGTGGACTGAAGTTCAATGGAAGGACAAACACCAGAACCCCATCTGCCGATAGTGAAAGATGGAGACCAATCTTTGAAGAAGCTGTGATGAATAATGTCCTGTTGACTGTGTGGATGGAAAGACAAACACATTGGATTGCAATTAAAACTCTATTGATCGCGGTTTCTGTGGGGTCTGGTGGAAAGTCAAGCCGATAAAGGCATTTCTTAAGAGATATCTCACATTTAAAAGCTCCTATTTTTAATAACCACCAAATCAAATGAATAAATGTATGAAATATTACAATTTACTTATCAATCACAATAGAGAGGAACATATGACATTTGAAAAATGAATCATATGTTCACTTCCATGTCATTTCAAAACCGTGTAACTTTCTTTCTTCTGTAGAGCACAAAAGTAGCCGTTAATTAGAAAATTCATGTAACTCTTTTCTATACAATAAAAGTGAATAGGAACACATCTTAGCTCCAAAATGGACAAAAAAGTGTCATTAAATTTTGTAAATGTAGTCTATATGACATATGCACCAAACCGTGTGATGCACAAACTAAACAGTATGAATAATAAGATGAAGCCTCATTTTCATGCATATTCTGGCATTCAGAAGTGCTGCAAAATGAACATATCACTTCATCTTCGTTCCAGCCACATGACAGGTCTTTAAGCAAGCCGAGATAGCTGTGTAACTCAAATATAATCACATTAGCCGAGCCACAGGGACAATCACCGGAATCATGTTTCAACGGCTTTGTGTAATGAGAAATATTGGAATGTTTACTTAACTTCCTTGATTTCAGCAATGATCACTGACAGCAGCACTTTAACAGAGATGTATCTGCACTGTCTGTAGCAAATATGACTAATTGCAGATGCTTTATCTAGCAGATGGAAGCGTGATTTAGTTGTGATAAAAAGCTAATTCAGGCATAAAGTAAATGTTCATAAAATGTTTTTAAAGAATTCTCCATCACGCAGAGTAAAGATTGTTTACTTTTATTACATTAAACACCACAGATCCTGTTTTTTCTTCTTCTTTTATCCACTTTTTTGATAGAGACAGAAGAACAAGAAAAACTATATATAGGCCTTTTATATTAGGATATAACACATTTATGTAATTTATGTTTTGGTTCAAGAATTCTAGTTCCTGTTTCCTTTGTTCCCATTTCCCCACCGCAAGTTAGTTTCCTTGGTTATTGATTATTATACGCACCTGTTTCAGTTTCTGTTGATGAGCTTCCCCTTGTGTATTTAAGCTTTCAGTTCTTTGTTCGATGTTTGGCTCTGTCCACACAAACATGGGTATTTTCAAAACCACAGCTTTCTCAATGCGGTTTGGCTGTTCTTCCACTCACAATCACAGTATCAGGTCACTGAAACCGAACCTTTTTGAAAACTCCTCACAGAGTGAAGAGTTTCAGAAACCCGGTTGCAGTGTTGTCATGTAGTTAGCACGGTTATCTCCTTAGTTTGACGTCAGATTGTGTGCTGCTCTCTTTTGTTTACATGTTGTTAGCCTAACGGAACCCGTAATAAACTTTTTTTCAATCATCTGATTGGCCATTGTGGCTTTGCGTTATATCGGCACCTGTTGGTTTGGCATGCTCTTAACAGTGCTTCATAGCGTGTTTTTGCGTTTTCATGTGGATGAGATTTTTTCTTTAAACGGAGGAAAAACTTTATATTTAAAAAAAGTGTTAAAATGTTTACAAAAGTTTAGAAGAATACCCGTATACGTGTGGACTAGGCCTCAATCGTCTATGATTTACCTGGGGCCGGTTTCAGACAGGAGGTTAAGTGAAAACTCTGAGTATGTTAACCCTGAAATGAGGGAAACTCTGGGTTTTCTGTTTCACAATTGGAGATATGTCAAACCTGAGAAAGCAGGGTAAGTCAAGCCCCTTTCTGAAAGGGAGGTAACTTATACTCAGTCTGTTACCAGGAGCAGGTTTTCTTCAGTAAACCCAGAGTTACTTTTGGTCTCCTCCCCCTTTTTAAAGTGCAAGTGATGTTTAAATACTTCATTAATTCATTCTTGTTGCAAAAATGCTTTTTTACTGAGTATTCTTGTCTTATTCAAGTATAAAATATCAAATATTACAAATATCTAAAAATTCTTACATGAAATTAACATGCATTTTCTATATAAGATATTTAGACTTGTTTCCTGAGGGGGATTCTAAATTAAAAGCATTTTACTTATGTAAATTTATCTGCCAGTGTGGTAATAAAAATAATTTTAATCTTAATAAAAAAAAAAAAAAAAAAAAAAAAAATATATATATATATATATATATATATATATATATATATATATATTGCAAATGGGATACCATGAAATTAATATTA
>CM076063.1:6240000-6262500 GCA_038088235.1 Zacco platypus
CGTACCGAGCTCAAATTTAGAAAATTTATAATAAAAATTTAAATTACAAATGAATGGTTAACAAAATATTAAAAGTAATATATAAAAAAGGGATATAATATTACAGGTACACTATTCTTATCACAGTGTGGATTTCCCTGTGCAAATCTAATTTTAGATAATCAAATGCAAAGTCTGACACGTACAGCGGTGGCACAGATGTACCAATGTCTCAAGTGCAAAACTGTAGAAAAGTGTGTTCGAAGACACGTTCAAGCTAGCAAGGGCATCTTATTTTGCCTCATTTGTCGGCGGATCTGTTTACTGAGTGGCATTTGTTTGTGTTATGCTTAATTTATATTTCTCCCACTGCCAAGCAAGCACTTTAGTCACTGACATGGCAGACCCGTTCCTCAGCTTCCCGCTGACCCTGTCCGCCTTGATCACCGCAGGCTTCCACTGTCTACCTGCTCTGTCTCCCGGGCATGGGCTATTTCAGTTCAGCTGACAGCAAGACACTTCGGTATGGGGTCGCCCCTTGAATGTTTGTTTCACAATACAAGCCTGCCATTAAAAAAACAAGCATAAAGACGTAACTGACTCAATATGCAAACTGTGAGCAAACAGGTTACATACTTGCAGAAATAATTGAGGTACAGGAATCCAATACAGAACCTCTTTTTGTGTCAACGTTAAAATGGTTTGCCTTTAACACTGGCAAATTTCATCCAAAACCCCAACTTGGATCGTAAGGATGATGATGGGGCAGAATCAGGTTGGGCATTTTGTCCGAGTTCCCCTGGAAACAGTGACACACACAGAGTCTGTTTTGAATGCCAGACGCTTTACCTCCGCAATGCACTGCTCTCCTTCACATACACTTCTGCTCGAGAGGAACTCCATGCCGTTTTTTTTTTTTTTCAACATTATTTAGCCTATATGTCAAGGTGGAGTGTGATTCTATAAGGCTAGCATTGTGAATGTTCAATTTTGATTTTATTGCTCAGATCCGACTTTTTTGTTGTTCGGCTGTTTTTTTAAATATGCAAGATTCAAGTTTGAAAAGGTCACAAAACTGAACCTGCATGCGCAGAAGAACAATAGCAAAGACTGCACATAGCACTCTGTCATACTGAAGTCAGCATTTACATTTATAAGGTGATGTGCCACAGAAGAACATTTAAAATAAAAAAAAATAAAAAATAAAAACATGGGAAAATTTGGATAAGGTCCAGACAGGATTCCTCAGGAAGTTTATAGATTTTTCTTCCGATCCTAAAACACAATGCAATGCATTATTCAAAACACGGCTAAAACTAATATGAAAAATAAATACGTAAAATATTAACAGTGTACATTGGGCTGTAACTTTTCTTAGTGTGTAATAAAACAATATTTTCCTTAATAAAGTAGTTTTACAGCAAACTACAAATGATCTAAATTATTGTTTTAATGTTTATTGCACATGCAGCCAAAGTAAGTTTAAGGTTTTATTTTTGTTCCCAGAACATCCTCAAATAGGATAACATTCTCTAAAAATTCTAAAAATGTTTAGTGATAACATCGTTAGAACGTCATTCCTTAAAAATCATAGGTTTCGCTGGAAGTTTCCCAGCGGGCTCTGGACATGGACTCCAACATCGCTCAGATGACAAATTTTGTTGAAAATGAAAATCTTTATCATCATGATTATATCTTTGACATTTGATTATATCATCAACAAGTAGCCAACATCATCTGATGACATTATCAGATGGATTTAAAACAGTAAAACTAACATTAAAAAGTCAGGTGTCAAACTGATGCGAACACCGATCACCATAACGGTGATGACTAAATCACGAAACTATTACTTTCAAACAAACATCAACATCTAAACCTCTGTTAATCTCAATAAGAATTTTTGACAGAAATAAAGTCAATCTGGTTTGTAATACATCAAAGTTGGAGTCCATGTCTAGTTCCTGCTGGGAAACTTCCTGTTAAAAACTTTGGAAGAATTTTAGGGGATAACGTTCTAACAATGTCATCACTAAACATTTTTAGAATATTTTTATAGAATGATATCCTACCTGGGAACAAAAAAAAAAAAAAAAACATCACTAGAACAAATTCATTTCACTCAGTGACCATCTTTGAAACAAGCTATTTCAGTCATGCACGTCTTCTCCAAATCTGTTCACCAAGCTTATGATTAAATTTCATATTTGATGTCACCAATGAAATCCGACAACAACTATCTCATAAATTTTGTTTCTAAATGCTCAAATCGTCACAAAAAAAGGCTGGACCAGCCAATGTGCATGTACAGTTTCAAACGCACGAGCACAAAACACCGATTTTTATGTAGCAACTGGAACTTCTAAAGGCAGCTGCAGTGACGCAATGACTTCACCAGTTGGCGATTAGCTCATTTATTTAGAAGATGGGATTTATTCCGCAATTCTCCCTTTCATAGTAATGAGAGTTCACCGTCTTTATGAGTCTAAAGTCTTTGATCCAGCTGAATCAGTGGAAGAAAAGAGTCACTTCATTGAACCAGTTTATTCAGACACTTAATAATAAATTAATCTGGTTAAAATTGAGTCTCTGTGTGGGATTTTACTTAATGTATAGCAAAATATTTGCATAAAACTTTTTTTTTTAGCCTAATTCAGTCAGATTTGTGAACAAAAAATTTAGAGTTGTTTTGTGATCCAGTTCAATCAGTTCAAGGTGAAAATATATGACTCAACAATAAAGGTACGTTTACATGAAAACCATGTGCTAAAAACGGAAACGTTTTTCCTTTACGTTTATCGCATACAGACGACAACGTTGTCACAATTATCCCAGTTCACACAGATCCGTGAAAACTACTAAAAATGCTTTACTATGCTGACATTCCAGCAGTTGTCGATTTCACTTCTGGTAAAGAAACAGTACACTCCTGTAGACTGTAGACGCTACCGTTTTCGCAAATTTTTGTTTTGAACAACCCCTGATTTGTTCATTATCTAGGGCTTTAAAAATCTTGTAACAAATCACATAAAAACCAAAAACATATTTAAAGAATTTCCCCCACAATATTTCTGCTATTTCTTACAGTCTCGTTTCTAGAAAAATCTGAATTAAGAGAAAATCCCTGACTTTCCCATTTACTTGATAATGATTATGATGACAGATCAGGCACTTACCGCAACATACGGTAAAACTGGCGTTGAGGCAGGCATGAGACAGGAAAACTTAATTCATAGAGGAGATGGAGAGCAATATGTGTCGCCCTTACATCAACCTGTCAGAGAAACTTAAAGTGATGGACTCTTTATTCTCAAAAAGGCTCTGTTAACTTCAGTCAGCAAATATGGCAGTGACTGGCCTGGCTTTCAGCCTAATGTAACCAACTGGAGTAGATCCCTCTTCCAAATACTTCCAGGCATAAAACCACCATCAGCATTATTTAAGACCTGCTAACTTTATTTACTGTGAAGGTATTTGTGAAAAATGTCTGGATTCTCATAAAAATACTCTAAAGCCTTTTAAAAAAACACCTTGAGAATAGAAACTGATCTGTATCAGCGTGTATAATATAACATCTGAATTACAAGAAAAATATACTCAATTTTATGTTTTGACTTTGAGCAAGAATGTACTGACCCCACGTGTGCTGAGAACAAACCAGATGGTGTTGCTGCTCTTGGCTTGTTTATTAAAGTGAATGCTTTTAAAAGCGTAGGCTTCACTTCAAAAGAAAGAGGGGAAAAAAGTCAGTCCACATTTTATTCCCTCTGAACTGAAGTACAAGAGGGATGGAGTGTGGTCTTTTCTGTACTCCAGCTATATTTGGTCAATGTTATTAATAAACTTGATTAAGGAGCATCTTGAAACTCGAGTCTGCAAAGAATTGGCCGCCGTTGCATCATCTATATCGAGCCAGTAGTAGCTTATGTTTCCTCAGAAGGTATAAATAATGTTTTTGAGAGTATGTGCAACTTTAGCTGCTTGTATTTTACCTTCTGTCATTCCAAAGCCGTTTGACTTTCTTTCATCCGTGGAACACAAAAAGAGATGTTTAGCAGAGTGTTCATGCTGCTTTTTTTTCATACAATGAAAGTGAATGGTGACCAGGGGCTGCTTTTGTGGTCTATGCAATAAAGAAAATGGGTGGTAAAGGAATGCATTAAAGGGATTGAAAATCCTCCCCCTCAAGCCATCCTAGGTGTATATGACTTCCTTCTTTCAGTCAAACACAGTTGGAGTTATATTAATGAAATGTATTGGCTCTTACAAGCTTTATAATGGGAGTGAATAGTAACCAAGATTTTGAAGCCCAAAAAAGCACATCCATCCATCATAAAAGTCCATCCATCCATCTATCTACGAAAAATTTCAGTAAGGATTCAGGTCTCATCATAGCACAGAAACTGCACTCGTTAAAATTACAAACGACTTACTTCAAGCTTCTGACCAAGGCTGTGTCTCAATACTAGTGTTACTTGATCTCAGTGCTGCATTCGACACTATAGATCATAAAATACTCCTAGACCGACTACAAAATTACACTGGTATTCAGGGACAGGCATTACGGTGGTTTAGGTCTTACCTATCAGACCGACACAATTTTGTCTATTTAAACGGGGAAAAATCTAAGATAACAATAGTAAACTATGGAGTGCCGCAAGGATCTGTGTTAGGCCCTCTACTATTTTCAATATACATGCTGCCACTCGGCAATATTATAAGAAAACATGGAATTAGTTTCCACTGCTATGCCGATGATACTCAGTTATATATTTCATCACGACCTGATGAAATCTCTTAATTATCCCAACTGACAGAGTGTGTTAAAGAAGTAAAACATTGGATGACCAGTAACTTTCTTCTATTAAATTCTGATAAGACTGAAGTATTACTTATTGGACCAAAGACCTGTACACAGAATCTCTCAGACTACAGTCTGCATTTAGAAGGATGTACTGTTACTCCATCCTCGACAGTTAAAGATCTGGGTGTTATATTAGACAGCAACTTGTCCTTTGAAAATCATATTTCATATGTTACAAAAACAGCCTTCTTTTACCTCAGAAACATTGCCAAGATACGGAATATGTTATCTATTTCTGATGCAGAAAAGTTAATTCATGCTTTCATGACGTCTCGACTAGATTACTGTAATGCATTATTAGCTGGTTGTCCTGCTTCCTCTATAAACAAACTACAATTAGTACAAAATGCAGCTGCTAGAGTTCTTACCAGGTCAAGAAAATATGATCATATAACACCAATTTTATCATCTTTACACTGGTTACCCATTAAGTTCCGTATCGATTATGAAGTTTTGCTAATGACCTATAAGGCTCTAAATGGTTTCGCTCCTGTGTACTTAACCGATCTTCTATTGCCCTACAATCCATCACGTTCTTTAAGATCACAAAACTCTGGTGTTCTGGTTGTACCTAGGATAGCTAAGTCCACTAAAGGAGGGAGAGCGTTTTCACATTTGGCTCCGAACCTCTGGAATAGCCTTCCTGATAATGTTAGGGGCTCAGACTCACTCACCCAGTTTAAATCTAGATTAAAGACACATCTCTTTAGCCAAGCATTCACATAAATGCATCTCATATCAGATCAATTGCTGATTATGACTATCTTTGCTTAAAGTTATGAACAGCAGCTACGCTAATTATTCTCCTTTTGCTTTTCTGTTTGACTAGAGAGCACATCAGCTTCAGTCTGGATCCAGCCTCTTAAGAAGACCTCAGATGATCATCACCTGTGAAGAGACGGCGCCAGTTCCTGCGAGGACTTCAGAAGACGCAATCGTCTGGATCAACATGCACATTGCCCAATTCTATATCCTAATTATTGTTAATGTAATTTATTTTCCGGGAGCTCTTTGCTTCCAACTTCGGTTAAACTGCTAACTCTGATTGTAAATTAATTAACTAAATTATGTTATTTGCTAACTGCATTCTTTAAATTGTAATGTTGACATCCATTCTCTGTAAAGCTGCTTTGAAACGATATGTATCGTGAAAAGCGCTATACAAATAAATTTGAATTGAATTGAATTGAATTGAATTGAATTGAAAAGTAATCCAGGGGCTCAATAGAGGCCTTCTGAAGCAAAGCGATGGGCTTTTGTAAGCAAAATATCCATATTTTAAACTTTATAAACTAGAATCACTGGCTTCCGTATGCAAGTTGACGAATGCTGAAGGGCAGAGGATAGAGCAAAACAAAACACTGGTCTCGAATTTTAAGTCTAAAACAAGACTTTGTAAAGAGAAATGTCAGAGGAGCTTGAGTTTGTTGCCCAGGGCTATTTGTTTGAACTGTAAGAGGCATCTACTCTCACCTAAGCTTACGCTACTCCTACATTATATGTCATATGTCAAAACTCGACTCTCTCATGAACGTGTGGACGGATGTTACCAGAAGCTATTGATTATAGTCTATAAAGTTATAAATATGGCTATTTTTCTTACAAAAATGCATCACTTTGCTTCAGAAGGCCTTTATTAACCCCCTGGAGTCTGGTTTGCTTTTATGATCAATAGATGTGCTTTTTTGGGCTTCAAAATCTCGGTTACTATTCACTCCCATTGCAAGAGACAGAATTTTTTTGATTGTGTTTGATTGAAAGAAGAGTAAATCGTGGGATACTTTTCATTTTTGGGTGAACTAACCCTTTTAAGTGGCTTTTTTGGCAGCTTTTTCTTTGCAAACTGTGATCTCAATAAGTAAATAATGGCTCTTACATGAGGGGCTGGTGTATACATTTGTAAAGCTGCTCCGGAGCTTGCGATATTTGGCTGTGCGTTTGAAGGTCACAGTTTAAGAGGTGAATTTTGCTCTTCGGTACCATTCATTAATCCGAGCTGCAACCAGGAAGGAAAATGAATCTTTGTGATAAATGCTAGAAGGGGAAGCTCAGGTGTGTGCTGTGACTAGAAAATAAAGCCAGAGGTATATTTTCTCACCCATTCCACTGAAACTTTGGAAGAGGAAAAATAGGGCTCTGAATTAAACATGTTAATTTAGCTAATTACAAAAATGAACGTGATTAATCATGGCCCATGACCATATGTAAATTCTGCAATAAAATGTTGCATCTACAAAAAAGCTACTCTGAGCACTATTGGGGGTTTTCTATTTTACTATATTTTAAGATGTAATTTATTCCTGTGATTATTTCTCCAGTCTTCAGTGTCAAATGATCCGTCAGAAATCATTATAATAAACTTATTTGCTGCTTAATAAACATTTCTTATTATCATCAATGTTGAAGAACTTAAGTTTTGCTGCTTTAATTTTTTTCGGTGGAGGGACCATGATCATTTATTTCAGGATTCTTTGATGAATAGAAAGTTTGTTTGAAATATAAATCTTTTGTGAAATTATAAATGGCTTTACTGTCACTTTTGATCAATTTAATGCATTCTTAATGAATAAAAGTATCCACGTTTTGGTTTAGACTAAGAAGCAAAGATTGTTTGCATTCTATGGAAGAAAAAAAGTCAGAATTGCAAGTTTGTGTTGCAATTCTGACTTCTTTTTTCTCAGAATTGTGAGTTTATATCTCACAATTCTGACTTAATACATGCAATTGCAAGTTATAATGTCAGAATTTGTCACAATTCTGAGAAAAGAATTGTCTTGGTCTTGTCTTGGTCTCAGATTAAAAAGACTTGATTTTATTTAAAGACCACAACTGCGGGGATATAGCTGAATTGCAGCTGCATTGTCCTATTTCTTTGTTAACATCATTAATTTGGATGTAAAACGTCCTGCTTTAAATGCAATCAATAACTTCTTTTTGTTGTTTGTGATTACAATTGATTGGTAACAGCTCTTTATACTGTCTTATTATTCTTATTGTAATTACTGATTAAAAAGACATTTTTCATGCAGTACATGCAGATCTTTCAGATGTATTTGAGGAGCGCTTGTCTGGTCTTGGTCTTAAATTAGTCTCGCCTTGGTCTTGTCTTGGTCTCAACCCCTCAAAGTCTTGGTCTTGTCTTGGTCTCAACCATCTTGTCTTGGTCTCAACCCCTCAAACTCTTGGTCTTGTCTTGGTCTTATCTTGTTCTCAACCCCTCAAAGTCTTGGTCTTGTCTTGGTCTCAACCCCTCAAAGTCTCGGTTTTGTCTTGGTCTTATCTTGTTCTCAACCCCTCAGAGTCTTGGTCTTGTCTTGGTCTCAACCGTCTTGTCTTGGTCTCAACCCCTCAAACTCTTGGTCTTGTCTTGGTCTTATCTTGGTCTCAACCCCTCAAAGTCTTGGTCTTGTCTTGGTCTCAACCCCTCAAACTCTTGGTCTTGTCTTGGTCTTATCTTGGTCTCAATCCCTCAAAGTCTTGGTCTTGTCTTGGTCTCAACCGTCTTGTCTTGGTCTCAACCCCTCAAACTCTTGGTCTTGTCTTGATCTTATCTTGGTCTCAACCCCTCAAAGTCTCGGTCTTGTCTTGGTCTTATCTTGGTCTCAACCCCTCAAAGTCTTGGTCTTGTCTTGGTCTCAAACGTCTTGTCTTGGTCTCAACCCCTCAAACTCTTGGTCTTGTCTTGGTCTTGTCTTGGTCTTATCTTGGTCTCAACCCCTCAAAGTCTTGGTCTTGTCTTGGTCTTATCTTGGTCTCAACCCCTCAAAGTCTTGGTCTTGTCTTGGTCTCGACATACACTAGTCTTGGTCTCAGATTAGGTGGTCTTGACTACTTGACTACTAAGTAACTAAAAAAAAACCTCTTAAATAGAAATTATAGAAGACAGTACTGCAAATTTACTTGTGTTCTGATAGCAAAACCATAGATATACTATAAATAACATTAATACAAAAACTAATAAATAATAGTGTCAGCAACAGCAATAATAATACAGCTAGTACAAGTTCAGAAGCTGTGTGCACAGTACATGCAGTGGTTTTATCTAGGAGATTTATGATACACGCATTGTTCCCAGTAGTCCGTAAATGTAATTTAGAATATGTTAGATCTCCCCCGAACCACACAGATATAGTGTGATATGTTTCATTGTACTGCTTTGTGTGGGCAATTCAATCTTCACCCATTAGACATGAGGAAACATCACTATTTGAAATCCGTAGGTGTGATTTGAGACAGAGCTGAAGCAGTTGAGCTAAAGAAATTCCTCATGGGTTAGAGAGGAAACGGTTGGGAACTGTGGGATTGTGAGAGGCGCAGTGGGGCCGGTTCATCTCTCTGTGTCTGCAGGAGTCACTTGAAACATAGTCGGAGAGTGTTTTAGTTTTTATCAATAAATGAAATTGTTTACTCTCAGAGTCACACATCAGAGCTTTCTCTCTCAGGATGGTGTCCCAGCTTCTGTGTAGCTCTCATTCAGAGTACAAGTGATCTGGGAGAGAGCATGAACCAGAAAAACAAACATTCAAGAGCAAGGCCATCCAAAGTGATCTTTACGGGTCTTTGAAAGCATCTGGTTTAACATATTTTATTTGTGAGCAAGTAGATTATTCATCAGTGTGAATAGTTCATGAATAAAAATGTTCTTGTTGCTCGACTGGTTGTTTGTTGTGAGCAACACCAAGGTCATGGGTTTTATTCCCTGTAAACACACTTAAAATCTACTACTGCAAGAAAAATATGTTTTTTTTTTGCATTAATTGGTCATAATATTAGCTCTAAAAACTAAGGGATGTATATAACACCATTTCAGACATATTGGAAGAAGCCACTGCTGTTTGAAAAACATTTCTGCATGTCTGAAGTCAACAAAACAGCACCTGGATGTTACACAGAGCTGCTTGCAAAACATTCCAAAGTTGAAACCAGTTCTGTTGTTTGGAAAAACACACAAGGCTATGGAGAAAAGAAAAGCACAGTACAGCGTCGGGGCCATCAAGGTTCGGGGGCGTTTTGATGCTTCAAGGACTGGACAGCTTACTAACATCAACTAAAATGATTTCAAAAAATGAGTTTATCATGGCATTTTGCAGGAAAAGTAAATGTGTCCACCAGTTGAAGCTCAACAGAGTTTGGACCAGTGCTGTTGTTCTTAACTAAAACAATTAAAATATGTTTAAAATGAAACAAATAAACAAATAAATAAATAAATAAAAAATATTAGATGAAAAACCTGAACTTCAAAAGAAAACTTTACAAATTAGAAATGTTGCATTGGCAGCCAAAATTGGAGTACTAAGATTACTAAACCTGAAATAATAATAATTAAAAAAAAATCAAGTTAAAGAACTAAAAATAATAAGAAATGACAAAACCACATAGCAAAATTATTTAAACTTAAACTGAAAAAAAATAAAATAAATAAAATTAAAGTTAATTTAAAACAATAATAGAACATATAATTTTAGTGCACCATGTTCCTGGATCTACAACTTTGTTGATACTGGAACCACATTCCAATCAACCAATCCGATTTGAGGCACAAGTTTACAGTTTATGCCAAGTTTAGGTGCTTCTACATCAGTGTAATTCACCTATCATTTCCCTCTGATTTTAGGGATAAGTTATAGGGTTTAGGGGTAGGGAAATGGTTATGATTAAGTTTTCATATAGGAATGTTGTTCTAGGATCAGCAACATAGAGAGTGATTCACAAAAACATTCAAAGGATTTTCACATAGCTTTGCATTTTGTTTTTTTTGATACGGTGTCACTTCATATGGAAGAGAGGAATTTAAAAAGAAAATAAAAAGCAAATAAATAAATTGTTTTACAAACTTTACATTTATTACTGTATTTGTTAATTGTTATTGTTAACATTAGTTAATAAAAATACAGCAGCTCATTGTTTGTTCATGTCAGTCCATTATTAACAGCCTTAACTAACTAATGTTAACAAATACAACTTGTTGAAATGCTGTAAATGTGCAGTTCATTATTAGTTCGTGCTAACTAATTTAGTTAACTAATAAACCTTATTGTAAAGTGTTAAAGATTTTCTATAGCAAAAACATTTAAGATTTTCCAAGCCAACAAATCCAACCGCATTTGCATATTTTGCTAATAAGTTTATAATTAATTTCTGATTAATTATCAATCTAGGAACATATTGGCTCTGTGTGCACAGCGATGATATATTAAGTTACTGCAATTACGTGGGGTCCTGTATATCCTGTCACATCTGCTCGCTGTCTGATCTAAACATCCTAAGACATTGACAGCACACAGTGTACAACTGGGTAATATTTCTGGGCTTTTGTGCTCTGCGCAAAGGTGTAAAATGACTCATCAAAGTCGTCACACCTGTCTTTTTTTCCCCTCTGTCTACCTTTTTAGAGCTGAACTGCATGCATACTGCCTCCCACAGACATTCCTGTGGACCGGTTCTCCAGGGAAGCACATGATACAGGCAAAGTAAAGTTCACAGAAGCCCTAGAGGAGCCACCTGTAGGATGTTTTATGTTAATTCGTGCCATGTCGGACGAATGCTTTCTCTCTCTGCCCTCCCGAGGGAGTTGGCAGACATCATCACTGCCTATCATGGTCGCTCTGAGGGCTCTTTGCTTTGTGCTGCTGTTGGGCTACTTATGACACAGTGTGAACCAAACCATGAACCAATTTCAATACAGTTTCTTTTTTTTTTGGTATTTCCAGAAATAACTTTGACTGCCATAACTTTTATTGACTGACAGGCTGTCATTCGGTGCATTAGTGGTGGCAATTTTTTAGCGACTCTCATCTGTAAGTTACACCATTATGCCAGTAGGTGGCGACAGGTGTCTGTGCTTAATCATTGAATCATTCATTCAACCGATTCGTTCAAAAGCACTGCTTCATTTGCGACCGAAACAACTAACCTTTATAAGCAAGTCACTGAGTCATTCACTCACAAGACACAGGACAAAGTTAATTAACTCGGCAGCCATCTTTGTAGGATCCTCATGCTGCTACCCAGCTACAGGAAACATTCTCAGAACTTTGGCTAATATTCTAGCAAGGTTCTCTCAAACAAACATTCTTCCAGAAACATTATTAGAACATTTGTTCATAGTTATTTGGTCTTTAGTAACGTTCTCAAAACCTTAAACACAAAAATGTATTTATACATTATAGTTCAAGAAATGTTTTAGTTGGATATTCAGTTACTGAGTACTTGTTTCAAAATGTTCAACATTCAAACATTAACATTCCCTCAAATGTTTGTAAAAATGTCAAATGGAACGTTCCCTTATTTTTTTGCTATCTTTGCATAAACAAGATTTCTTTTGATACATTAATACATGAACATTCAGAATATAACACAATGGGAATGTTATCAAAATGTTCTTAGAACATATTTTTTAGCTGGGTATTTACTGTAACCATAAAGCAGTATAGTTCCCTTTGACTACTGTGAGAAAAGACCAAATCTCTTTGTCAGGATTATGTTTCAAATATATATTTCACAAGAGTAGTAAAGTCTGACAACAGCTGTATCATATATTTAGCTTTTTCAGCTCCCCCTAAATCTTCAGCTCAGAGGTAGCAAAAGAAGTCATTGGCTATCTGAGGCTATATACATGCATTTCATGACAACTCTCAATAGTTTTAGCATGTTATTGAATATGGCAATGTTAATGTATTTGGTCTTGGCCAACTGGATCTGCTATACTATTGCTGTTGATTATTGCTGCTGCTACTGCAGAGCAAGTATAAACTTGCTACAGCTAATAGATACACAGACATGCTGCTGTGAGCATGTAAGATATGCTGCTGCTGCATAAATAGACATATTTATAGACATATAGTCGAAATCCTGTAGCAGATCTAGGCAGGTGGAGCTGGGGGAGGTGGAGGGTTTCAGAGGAACTCTGATAGTGTGCTGTAGGACCAGTTTACAGCAAACAATGAACATTAAACATTAAAACAATATGTTGAGCCACTAATCCTACACCTACCCCTAAACCTACCCATTACCATTTCTTAATACTACCTACTGTTATAAATTAAAGAATAACAGACAAACAAGCCTAATCACAATAATTTATTTAGTGCGAAAAATGTCAAAAGTGGTACCAAAAGTAGTTCAAGTGATGCTGAGTTGCAGTCGCAGTCCTCTCTGACAGTAATAGTTTTTTATAGATTACAGAGCAGAAGAAGTTCATAATGCATGGAAATATGAATCCGGGTTCTCTGCGCACTTATTTCAAATGTCAATCCACTGAAACACGGCATGTCGCAATCTGCGACGAAGCAGGTGAGAACCAATGAGCGTTCGATGTCAGTGCCGTAAACCATGTCGTAACGCTTCTCGAGGGCGCAACTTTCAAATTTGAATCATAATGAAAGCGGACTTTGACTGTGACGGTCGCTGCTGAGGTGAAGATCCCTGGATAAGGGGCTGAATTTGGATCTGTTCCTTACACACATATGGGTTCTAAAGATTTGCACTACAGCGAACAAATGAAATTGATGTGATTTGTGAATTTACGTTGTGCTTTGGTGTTGTAACACAGTTTGTAAGAACGGGAAGAAGGAGGCGGGGACCGGCGAACATTCAACGTAACTTTAATAATAAAATAAACAAACAACAAAACGAAAGTAAAAGGGCAGCAGTTCCTCACGGCGAATGCCGCCCACACAAACATCATACAACACAAAATAAAATCCAGGCCTGGTCCTCTCTCATCCTTCGCTGTTGTCGCTCCCCTTTTATGCTTCCGGAGCTCCTCCGTGAGAGATACGAGACCGGTGCAGCGCGTAGCTGACGCTCATTATCACTCGCGTCACCGGCCTCGCGCCGTTCCCTCATGGCTCTCGCCCGCCCTGCTCATCACAGGTGTATCTTGGTTGTATTTTCAGTCGCTGCATAGGAGAAAATGCCGTTGCGTCTCACAGCAAACAAACTAAATATTACAAAATGGTTAAACAATTACAGAAATTTTATTTATTTTTAAGGTATCAAAGTGTTTAACATTATATAATCCTCCGAAGCGAGTTTGCAGCACAATTCTTGAACAGAAATGTTATTTCATATTAAGTAGATGAGTAAACCACATTCAATAAATTAAACTAAAAACATGTATTGAAATGACAATTGAACACAACAGATTCAAAACGTTAATGCCACAATTTTAATAATAGGAATTCATGTACATTCACACTTAGAATTATTTACGTTTTATTGCTGTTAATACGTAAGTATTTTTATGTTTAAGTCAAATATATGTACACACACATACGTGCGTAGGCTAAATGTATTGTAGCATAGTACAAACTTCCCACTATGGCAGCAGGTGCAGCAGTGTTGGTATAGATCTCAGCTGAATAAGCCATGATATTAATGTAGCACATGTCTGTCTGGATCAGCGAGGCCTCTCGGCACTATAATCCCTTCATCTGCTCGGAGAACATACCTACTCCCTGAAAACATCATTTCCACCTGCGAGAAGACGCATATGAATTGATAATGGGATTCCACACCGCAAACATGTACTTTATCTCCTTCAGTGCAGGGCTCCAGCAATACGGGAGAACATGGGAACATTCATTATTTCAATGTCCAGCTTGCTAGCGCCTTAGATCCTTATTAATAATACGGGTTAAGAGAGTGCTATATTTCAATTACCCTTCTCATCTGCACAGTCATAGAGATGTAAACAGTAGGACGCTGTGCATATCTTTGAGATCTGTGCAAATGAATAATAGAGAACCCAGAGCTGTATTTTCTGAAAGTAGATGAATAAATCAGTCACTTTTAATGTGGCAGCTTAGTATTTTTCATAGTTTAAAATGCCTAGGGTTGCCCTCCATTTGCCCGTGGTTTACTTTTTCTTTTTTATTTTGGATATATCATCACAGCTCATTGTTTGGTCATATTTTTTCCTCTGTTCATTTAGTTTCTCTGGATGCCTCTGCATGTTAATGCCTCGAAAGCAGGGAATTTTACAATTTTGGTTTAGAAAATCAGTACAATTAGTGTTGGTACACACAAAAAAAGTTTTACAAGGATTGCATTTATTATAGATAATTTATCTTTATTGGGATTTAATGATATTGTGAATAACACTTTGCAGATTACACTTTAATGAAATTTTAGTAAACAGTGTTGCTGTGTTCTCATTGTATTTGCATTGCTTTAACCAGCAGATGTCCTCAGAGTTAATGCTTCGAAACAGCGAATCATTTTTCCCAACTAAATAGATGTGTTTGACTTAAAGTGGCGCTGGGCAGACCTGTGTAGCACGCATACATCTCGTAGACATCTATTTGATGTGTTTTTACATCTGAAAGACATATTTTTTAGAGTTATCTGCAATAAATCCTGTCAGATGTCAAATAGACGTTTATAAGATGTCTTTAAGATGTTTATGATCTAAAATGTTTGTAAAACTGACATCTTAAAGACGTCTATCAGATGTTCGTACACAGCGGTTGCTTTCCAGATGAAGTGATCTTTAACAGACTTCTTGCAGATGCACATCAGTGCGACATCAGCGAGTAATCATTCTTTTAGTCACCATGATTTTTTTTGGGAATATTGCAATATCTTCATTTATTGTTTGGATTCACCAGTAATTAAGGTATTGGATGCTATAGCATAGATAGCGTAGGCTCCAGGAGCTCACAGCTGGGCCTAGTATACCCTTATGGCACTGACCGTATAAAACTAATTAGCTGATGCATTTAATTCCGTCAGAGTCCATGGTGTAATCTATCACGCTTGGGGGAGACAAACAAAATACACTACTCATGCAAATTAAACTCGCAAGAGCTCTGGGCAAATCACTTTATTCTCTTATTCATTTATGTCTTTCCAGCACCCTATCATGGAAATCTCTTCCTCACTTCGCCGGCCATAATAAGCACAGGGGGAAGGTGCTGATTCAATGCTTTGTGATGAAGAATAGATCAGGCGTGCTTTGATATTCCCTCTGAAATATATCGACTTTTATGGCCCCCTCGGAGTGAATTCTGTGCCATCTGGTAAATGCAGTCGGCCAGTGTGTTCTGTCGCCACGAAGGCAATAAATGCCCCGCTCAGAGTCATGTAATGTAATGTATGAAGTGCAGTTAGTCGCCCTCCTCTCGAGCCGGTGTGAGGCTCATCCTGATTGGTTATTCCGGTGTAATAGGCCAAAATGGAATGTGGCAAAGATTACATACTAGTTTGTTTCACAACAGTGAAAAACAGTGTTTACATAATAGTTGCAGGCTGGGGAATAGCAAAGAAATTGGGATTGAATTATTATACGTTGTTTAAATCGTTATTTTTTTTTTTTAGTAACAAATTCATACAAGCTGAATCCAAGCTGTTGCATGTTTTTAAAGTCTTTGTCTGATCCGTAAGTTTTCAAAAGAAGCCTCCTGGAGATGCACAGCATGTTGAAAGCCTTTCTAAAAATGTTTTTGTTTGGTTAAGCAGTTTGATTCAGAATATCAGATCCCTCTATTATAGGATATGAAAGTCCAAATGTATCAGTGATTTTAGTAGTTTTTTAGTATTTATTATAAATGAATTATCCATACATCGCATTATTATTATTATTTAAATGAATGTGCACTCATAATCTTTAATCAATAAGTTCCTCTTGCAGTGGCATCTCTTCTCTGATGACATGTTTTGCTGACATGAGGGCGGGGCAACCTGTCACTCGTTTGAGATCCACCAATAGCAAACCACAAGCATCCAATCAATTCCTGATGGACAAAATCAAGTCCCGCCCTTTCTTGTTCGAGAAGCCGTTTCACTTGGATATACTTCACAATAGTGAAGTCCATTTCATTACGACTTTAAGGGGTCTTTAAGGGGTGGTTGATCATGATTTCACTTTTTTAACTTTATTTAGTGTGTAATGTTGCTGTTTGAGCATAAACAACTTCTGAAAAGTTATGGCGCTCAAAGTTCAATGGAAAGAGAGATATTTTCTTTTAAAGAATTCACTGTTTAAGGAGTATACAACAATTGGCTGGTAGGGACTACAACCAGCTTCTTTTCTGGTTATTGACACATAACGTTAAAATATACATAAACCCTGTCCCCGGAAGCACGTAACAAAGGGGGTGAGGCCATTTTGGGCTGTTTTAGGGTAGAGGAACTGTTGTTGTAGTATAGTTACTGTTATCGTACCGTCATTTTACGCCAAACTGCTTCACAAAAGAGGGTCAATACAACGCTGGATTTGCACAAAAGATGACGGCACATGTGAGTCGATAAGTTGAATCAACTCCACAGCAACTACATAAATTTATCAACTAACCATTCAGAAATATCCAGTTTGATTCTAAAAGTTGTAACTTCTTCCTGAGTCTCTCCATCAGTGTCAGACTCCGGTTTGATCAATGTAAGGCTGAACACCGTTACTGACAATCCTCATTTTGACTGCGTGAGATTCTCCATCTTTGTTGTTGTTGAGCAACCGAAGTGCGAGCTGTTAAAGCTCCACCCTCTTCTGGAGCAGAAGCTCATTTGCATTTAAAGGGACACACACAAAAACGGTGTGTTTTTGCTCATCCAAACAGGGGCAAATTTGACAAGCTAATAAATGATCTGTGGGGTATTTTGAGCTGAAACTTGACAGAACTTCACTTATATTACATCTTTTAAAAGAGGCATTATAGGTCCCCTTGAAGCATGACACAAAGTAGCCCACTAAAATGCATGCTCTCGTTTGGTTAGTTGGTTATATAAAATAGCTAATTAGAATAGTTTACTTAATAATAGTAATCAAAATAAACAATTCTTATACTAACTAGTATAGTTTGTATAGTTGGCGTATAGGTATGGTTTTTGCATTTGTTTTTACAATTTATGCACTAACTCCAGAAACTTGACTTTATTTAAATAAGAAACTGAGGTGAATAAATAGAAGGCTAAAGTGCTGAAATAGGAGTTTTTGCACTGTGCTGCCATCTTTTTGTAATTGCCTGGCACACTATTTAGGTTATTTCATCTGAAGGAAAGTAAACTTACAGTACCCTGTCTGACATTTCTCTAAGCTGACTCTTATAAATACACTGAATAAATGTTGACCTTTTAAAAATAACAGAATATGTTGTCCCATATATGGAATCCCATACTGACACTGATTTGAGAAGAATACTTATTTTAATTTAATATGCTATCTAAAGTAAAAACAATATTTGAAATATGTTAGGCTATGTATCTGCTTCAAACAGTTATGTTTGGTCATTTAACAATTAATAAATAAATAGTCATAAAAACATATCTTAGTGTTTAGTTTTTTTATTTCTTTTACCCAAGAACTATTATTATGATGCTTGTTTAAATGGAAATTTGACTTTTTTTTTAGATTATTGGGGTATGTTAGAAAATAGTCATTCTGCCTCAAAATTTCATGTTTAATTTAATGTGTACTTGCTGTTACTTTTTTTATTTGTGAAATTTTCTAGCAATTAGTGGGTGAACTTAGTTTGAGTAAATTCTACACCATTTTTTTTTTTTTTCAGTATTTGTGACAACTAGCCCCGGTCTCTCTTACACAGTAAAACTGTTGCATTAACCAACTTCACTGTGCCATGATCTTCAAAAATGTGTGTGCAGTCGCATGTATTCATCTCTCAAGAGGCGAACAAGATATATCTATCCTTATATCTGTTTACTTTGCAGATGCTGTTTATCTTGTGCACACAGTAGTGTGAAATGTTTACAGCCAAGATAGTACCTGGAATATGCAGTGAGAAATCCAAGTAGAACGAATCACTTTTCATAACACAGCATATGCACACATATCAATGATTTAACAGTTTTTTTTTTCACATTGCTTAAATATTTCAAAGCATGGGATGCACAAGGCCGCTGTTGCTTCCTTATACTGTATGTCATCGTCAGCGGTGAACATATGGAAAAGGTTATGGTACGACCCCTGGCCCGGAGTTTTGAGCTGTGTGAATAAATAATGCAATTCCTTTGGGGAAAACAGAGGAGGCACAGTCCTGCTTGCTCACCTCCAAAATTTCACATATGGTGTCTCACCTAGAAATATGCTGAACTGGACAATGAATTGGTAAATATTGTGTCTGTTTTCTTTGGATGAATCAAACATATTGCCCCACATGGAATCGTAACAATTTTGCAGCTGGGCCAATCTTTTCAGCTGTGAAGACAGCTGTGGCCCAGTCCCAAAAATCTAGAAAAGAGAAGCAAAAAGAAAACAAGGCATAATGAGAAGTTATTTCATGTAGACATGAAAACAAACAAATAAATACATGAATGATACAAGATTAAGCATGAACAACACAATAAAATAAATAAATAAATAAAAATCCATATTAAATTACATATTTTTACTGTGTGTTTTAAGCTTTACTTGTGAAAACTTGTGAAAGAGACAGAAGTATCTATCTATCTATCTATCTATCTATCTATCTATCTATCTATCTATCTATCTATCTATCTATCCATCCATCCATCCATCCATCCATCCATCCATCCATCCTCATGCTAATCTCATATCTTTATTATTTATTTATTAATACAAAAAAGTAAACAAATGATGCAGGATTATGCATGAAAAACTATTAAAATAAATAAATAAATAAATGCATAAATTCATAAATGTGTAATATTTTTCAAAACTTTTTAAAAGTTTAAACTTGTGTGATTTATTTATTATATTTATTTTCATGCCGAATCCACTTTTTCTTTCTTTCTTTCTTTCTTTCAATAAAAATAAGTCAATAAATAAATACAAGATGGGAAATAATCAAAAACACACTTTATACAATAATAATGAGATATGATATGGGATTAGTAATGAAAAACTTATTTATTTATATTTATTTAAATTACATAATTTATTTAATTATTTATACATTTTAATGCTAATTCCTTATTCTGTAAATAAACAAATGAATCAATGAATGCATGTGTAATATTTTTGTGGTCTGTTTTAAGATTAAACTTGTAATATTTCTTTTATTATATTTATTTCCATGCCTAATCCTGCGTAATTTATTTGTTTGTTAACAAACAAAACATACAACTTGTGAAGGAGACACATTTTCACACATCATTTTGACTTGACTTTGAGTTCAGTTCCCAATCTATCATGTCACCGAGGGAAACTTGTCTCCTGTCAGTCAAGACTAAAACCGCCCCTCCCTCTCCAACTCTTTTTGGCAGCAAGACAGACATCTCAATTCACCAAAACGTGGATATAATTTGTGTATACAAATGTCAAAATGTCAATAGATGTAATCCTTTCAAGAGGTGCCGGGGTTTGTTCATTGACGTTTTGGCTGCTTTCCTTAATCCAATACCAGCTGAGTGTTTTTCACAAGGCACTGTGGGGAAAGGGGAGGGCTCTGTTCTGTCCAGATGGGTTTTCTGATGGGATTTCTCTGCCCTGTTGGAATTGATAGTGTTATAGTATGAATATCATATCAAGTGGACGATGACATTTAGCCATTTCTTACGAAAACCTTAGATGGTTCATATTGTCATTTCATTGAGATGGAAAAGTTGATTACCTCATAAACATTTCTGAATGTCAGTCTTGAAAATGGAAACGATTGCAATCATGAGCTACTTCTTGACATTTTTCTTAATGATATGGTCTACTCTGAAAACTTCCATACTTGAACCCTTAGTCAGGTCACTCTCCAATGTGAACAAAAATGGGCTGTGCCTGGTAATTTTTACAAGAAACTGCAATATAATACATGGTTTAGGCTGAAATGTTAGAGTGACTCTGACTCACTCTCATATATATATATATATATATATATATATATATATATATATATATATATGTGTGTGTGTATTTATAATGTACTACCTAGTAAAAGAGGTGTTCTTACACTCCATGGTGACTAACAAAGTTTTACAGAAGAAAAAGTGAGTGGTGCTCGCATGCTGCTAAGGTGCTGTGGGTGGTTGCCGGAGCACTGCCATGCGGTTGCTAGGGTGTTTTGGATGGTTGCATACTGGCCCAAGTCAAAAGAGTCCACCCCCAAGAATCTTTCATATTTTGACTCCAGTTCCTCCTTCAGTGTAAGTCGGTGGGCTTTCTTTCAACCATTTCATCATCCGCCGGGCAGAAATCGCTTGAAGTGATAGCCTCTCTCCTAAACCGTCATGTCTGTAGCATAAACATTGTGTGGGAAGAGTTACATGTCAAAGTTTAATAGGCGTTTGTTCAAATCTCAAGCCTTGTGGCAAGCAAAAAGCTCCAGACTTAACAAAATCGGCTACTAGGGAACAATTGAATCCTAAAATGGCTTTGTTAGTCAACAAATATACTCAAAAGTTTCCTATAAGTCAATAACATTACAATTGGATAGTGCTAAACAATGTTAAATATTTTTGTGAAATATTTTAATGTTTTTAGAATAACACTTAGGCTTGTTGTCAAAGTTGTTTCAGATAACGTGCAATTAACCACGAGGTGTCACCGTGGAGACGGGTGTCGGTAGAGTTTCGAAGCCTCGACACAATACGGCACATTTGCTTCAAGTGTTTCATGAAGCCTCGCTCTGCCCACCACTATGTGTGGGCGCTGAGCTTAAATATGGTTCGGATAATGAGCTGCAGCTCGTGGCGTGATCAGTGAAAGGTACGGGGCTTCTGGGAAGTGTAGTGTCTGTGTGTGAGTAAGTGTGGTTAATTGTGGGAAATTAAGTCCGGGAGCGAGTGTGCGTGTGTGTGTGAAGGTCCAAGATGAAGTGCCCTCTAGTGGTTTACACAGGCACTTCAGCTGACTATGTGACAGGTACAGTGCTTCGCTGTGAAATGTTTCGTTTTTTTTCGTATTGAATACTGTTTGTCCGGATTACGTTCCTACCACACGCGTTCATACTATATAGAACATACGTTTTTAGAGGTCGTGAAGTAATTACTTATTCAAAACTCGAGAGTTTGCGATTTTGTTTTATTAGCAGCTGACGTCTCAGCTAATTAACAGAGGAGAATTTAACTAATGGGACTATTGATATTTATGCAAGTTGTGCATTAGGAGAAACTTATATTTGTGTGCTGTACAGAACATTCTATTGACAAATCAATAAACATGGTGTTGGATGAGGGGAAATGAAGCTTGAAAAAAACGATGATCCCGTTTTTTTTAAGACATTCAGTGATGATGTTCAAAGAATAGCTCACTTCCTGTTTGGCCAATGGAGCTATTGATTGAGTTTAATTGCTAAATGATCACATCAGCAGCGGTGATATTTAGTTGTTTATTTTTGATGGTTCTTTATGATGCTTTCAAAGACTGTTCCATTTATCATTGCAGGCTTGTTTTGCATTGATTTTGATTCTGATTAATTTTGCACGGCTCCGCAGTGGACACCAGACACAGATCGATACGTGTGGCGTTATCTGAAACAGATGCAGCCAGAGATGATTAAGCGCCATGACGTTCTTCATCTCGCTGATGGTGTTTAATGTAATGGCACACTTCCTGTTTTCCCCTCTTCTGATATTGATTAAGCTTAATTATTCCGTGGAAGCGACATAACTTGAGGACCTTAGAAGCCATCTTCAACACTTAAAGAAAAAAAACTCTACCTTTGACAGCACTTTACCACTGTCGTAAATAAAGCATTTATAAATATACAGTCAATAATGGAGGTTACATCAAGTTTGTTTAGTATAAAACC